>CM067299.1:97493213-97569981 GCA_034231615.1 Meghimatium bilineatum
CACTACTCATAGCAGAATCGTCAGAAAAGTCTTATAATGTCGGGTCACAGCTGATAGTTGAACAGGTTTTAAAAACACAAGCCTGCTTATGATATACCCAAAAGAGTTCATTTGAGCAACAAAATAGTTCAAAAACGTGTTGATGAAATGACTCATGGAGTTGAAAGCTTCTTGTGTAATTATCTACAAACAAGCCATTTCTCAATCGAGTCAAACTTTGCCTGGTAATGAAGCACTATTATTGGCATGTAATCATTTTTTATGGACCAAGAAAACCATGAAGAACCACTTTTGGCGAGAACAACAGATACTAAAGGCGAATAAATATTAAATATTTTAAATTACTATTTCTGTGAAAAAGCGATCCCTTTTTCAAATATAATATCGACAACAGCAGATAGGGCACCAGTCATATTTGGGGGATATCGCAGCTTTTTAAGCAATTTACAATAAACTGTACTTGATGTGTTTGCAGTTCACCGCGTCATTCATGGACAACACTTAGTACCTAGAAATCTCTGAGTGTCAGATTGCTTCAATCTCTTCAATTCGCCATAAACTCAGTCAACAGGATTCGTAACAGCGTGTTGAATTCTAGGTATTTTTTGGTCAATTGTGTGAAGGCAATGTCACGGACTTTCATCAATTACTCCTTCACAATGAAGTGCGCTGGCTCTAGAAATTTTTATGCCCACTCTTTAATATTATTTTCATTCTTTGAGACCGTTTTAGAATTTTGGATGCTGAAGATTTCATTGTGAAAATAAAATTTAATCAAATGAAAAAAACCATACATTTCTTATTTAACAGATTTGCTAACTAAATTTAATGTTAACTTGCAATTAGATGGTGATAATCTAAATATAATTTTTTTAAACACAAAGTCCATCATTGCAGTTTTTCCTGCCAGAATGAATCTCTTGAAGCAAAACATTGGACGGCGCGAATTTTCCTAGGTCTTCAACTTGTCACTGACAAACTCTAAGGTGATGATGTGTTGGTCTAAGTTCAATATTTAAACGTCATTGATGCAGACTGTAAAACCAGGTTTGAAAATTATTTGACTATGGAAATACCACAGTGGATTATCAATCCATATTGTGCCAGTGAAGAATCGGATGTCATATTACAAGAAGTGATGATCAGAATAAGCACGAGAGTAGAACTTAAGGTGCAGTTCAGAAAGGGGGTATCAGCAGTTCTGGCTTCAGAAAGATATACCTGTTGCTTGTCATGCATTATGGACTATCGCAAGAAAGTTTGTTTATAGCTTTTGCATATTCTTACCTCGTGGAAAGGTGTTCTATCGCCGTTACCACTATTGTTACGGAAAAAATGGATTGCAAATTATTGATGTGGAGATTTAAGACTACATCTCACTTATTTGAAGAAAATACTGAACAATTGCAATCACATCAGGTTCATCCCTCTCATTAATAGCATTATTTGTGTATTAATTCTTTGTAAGAATTGTATTTAGGATCTGATTTGTTTCGTTCCATATACAATGTGTTAATTGCATTGTGTGTCTTTTCAATAAAACTATTAATATAAATTGTACAGTGTCAGCTGTCAAAAACGCATTTGAAGTTCATATGTTTAGGTACATTCTCTAATAGGCAGGCGAGGTGGAGGGTTTATGGAAAATAGAAAAATTGGCAAGGGGTCTACGGAGTAAAAACGAATGTTTAGGAACCACTGTTCTAGTGTAACTACACACATGTCAATCTGTTAATTTCTTCTTTTTCTGCACCATTCTTTCTCAAACTCCCACTGCGTTTCTCTTGTAGCAGGACATTGGTCCTACTAGATTTCCAGCGGAATGTAGTCCAGAGAATCAAAATGCATTGTGTCTCCCTTTTATTTGCGCATATGGCCCGTCTTTGTTGATAAGATATCTGATCTGAGGCGCTAAAACGTGAAAAATTGAGTGTGTACTATCTTAAAAGATAAGTTCACCACGTATCATTGCGACATCTTCAATGCGCCCGTAGCACCGCGTTCAGAACGCATGTTCTACAGCAATACGGTATCACTCTTTGCATTGTCTATTGAGAGTTATTAGTTCTTGGAAGGAAGTATGGCAATTTACTGGCATACTTAATTCATTTCGCACTGTACCAGGTGCGACGTTCTCCAGCAAGCACCAAGTTTATATGATGTCCTCTGCGCGCCTCATCCACGACTTTCCTCTCTTTAGTTTATTTCACTTTCTAGATTCGATATAAAAGACCTAGAAACCAAATATGATTAATCGAGAAATAGAAGCAGCCTTAAAACATAGTCCAAGTATTAAATCATAAGGAGATGACGATATACCCAGCGAAGCAATAAACGCCTGTAGAAACACAATGGTTGAGTGGATGGCCAGATTATTCAAGATAGCCTGGTAAGAAAGAAAAAAGGTACCAGACGACTGGCAAAATCAGTAATTGTACCAATATGGAAATACAAAGTAGTAAGAAAGAATGTGAATCATATAGTGGAATACTTTATTAAGTCATACAGGTAAAATCTAAGCAAAAATGATAGAACAGAGAATACGATAAATTGCAGAACCACAACTGAGTCTCAATGAATTTGTCTTTAGAAGCGGGTCAAGCTATACAAACGCACTGTTCTCACTGAGACAAATAAGTGGGAAAAAAGCTATAGAATACAATCAAAATGTAAACACAGAATTTGTAGACCAAGAAAGGGGATTTGACAGAGTAGATAGAGGCATTCTCTGGGAAATCTTAGAAATGTATAATGCCAGAAGGGCAGTGGTTAGATAATGTAAAACATTTATACCAAAGATGCCAAAGCTCAGTAAGAACAATAGAAGAAATTTCTGAATATTTCGAAACACGATCTGGAATAAGACAAGACTGCGTGCTTTCACTTTTACCTTTCAACATATACATGGACAGAATAATAGAAGAAGCTCACATCAACAAAGACAAAAACATTGCAAATAAACCTGATGAGGAACGTAATAATGAAATCAACGAACCACTATTTGCCGACGATCAAAATATAATATACGAAAATGAGGAAAATTAGCAAAACGCTATTAATGCATTGCTGTTAACATGTAAGAAGTACAACATAAAAATTAACGTACAAAAAACACAGAAGTATGAAAATTATCAAGTCTGCAACACCAATGGATATAACAAAAGATAATACCAAAGTGAAACAATCCAAAGAATTTAAATATTTAGTCAGCATTTTTTCCGAGAACGGAAGACTAGACAGAGAAATAGAGACAACATGTTACAAAGCAAAAACAGCGACCAACTTACCAACTTTCACCATTGTTTCTCCACCCAAAAATCAGGATGGAAATCAAAAGACAGATAATATCTAATATTTCTATACCAACAATCTGCTGCTGTCAACACGGTCTTTAACAGTCTCACAGCAGTGGAAAATCGTTACATGTGAAATGAAGATTCTGAGAAAATCTGCAGTGGTTACTAAACTAGATAAAATAAGAAATGAAAAAATTAGTAAAAAAGTTTGTATAATGTCATGTATTGAACATATTGAAAAACGTCAAGTAAAATGGTTCGATTACCTTGTGAGAATAAACTGAAACCAAATGCCAATAACATCATACAACTAAAGATTATCCGGACAAAAAGCCAACGGTAGACCAAGAAATTGGTGGCTAGTAAACATCTAGATAATCTTGAACAAATATGAACTTAATGCAACCAAGGCGACACATCTGGTCTTGGTACAACAACTGAAGCTCCCACCCCTACGTTTTACTGCAAGTGTGGATACTATCAACCATCAATTACCTAGGGATAGACAATGGACTTTCTAGATTTCAGAATGCAGTGGGTGTTCTGTCTTAGCAGTGATTTTGAGATCGGCTAGTGTTCTGAAAAAAATGTATTCTGCACTCCGTAGTTGGACAGTCGAGTAACAATCTAACAATTCGTACTGATACATGTGTCTTTCGTTTTCCTAAGCAGGATGCACATCGCCTCATTCTGCACATCGACTGCACTCCGTAGTTGGACAGTCGAGTAACAATCTAATAATTCGTACTGATACATGTGTCTTTCGTTTTCCTAAGCAGGATACACATCGCCTCATTCTGCACATCGACTGCACTCCGTAGTTGGACAGTCGAGTAACAATCTAACAATTCGTACTGATACATGTGTCTTTCGTTTTCCTAAGCAGGATGCACATCGCCTCATTCTGCACATCGACTGCACTCCGTAGTTGGACAGTCGAGTAACAATCTAACAATTCGTACTGATACATGTGTCTTTCGTTTTCCTAAGCAGGATACACATCGCCTCATTCTGAACATCGACTGCACTCCGTAGTTGGACAGTCGAGTAACAATCTAACAATTCGTACTGATACATGTGTCTTTCGTTTTCCTAAGCAGGATGCAAATCGCCTCATTCTGGATCATCTTTTTTAAAGTCTTTATTTTGCCGAGTGTCAGAAATGCCAATGCATACTCTATCATTGAAGCAACTAAGTTCTGGTATAAAAGAAATAGTAGCATCTGTTCGTATCTGAGCAGCAACCATAACTTTCATAACTGCTAGACTTTTACCCACCATTAAAATAATGTAGTCAACATCATCTTTGAAACAGAAATTACTATTAAAAAAAAAAAAAACCCACATACTCCCAATATTTAATGATACTGATTCTTTCAAACGCGTCACGGCATAAAGTAACACACGGCGTGGACTTATTTACCTTGTGGTTACTATGGGAACACCGCGTAATAGATGCACTAGATGAATTCATTAATGACCCTGAGATCATGCACCACTCCTCTATGCGGATTAACGTTTAACTCATTGACACACATCTCTTGATTTTTAGCCTGTTAATACGCCAGAATGTCATCAGAGTACGACATAGTTTTACCAATCCCTGTCATCTGTCTATCGATAATTTGTACTGTGAACACATTCATAAATGCTGGAGATAGAGGCAACCCCTGTGGAAGTCCAGGAAGTATGATTGTTGATGCAGCAGCAGGGCAGCAGTAACTCAGAAACAGAGCATCAGCCAATCCATGTAATAAGATAACGACTTAAATCGAGATATTACAACTGAGTCATTAAAAACAGGCGAATGGAAATCTGTTGTACGCATCTTTCAAGTTTATTGCAGCCGCACATATCTCCCTCCATTCGTGAATCAAATCCTTCAAATACATCCTGTGCCAAGACAGCAGCGTTATCCAACTTGTAAACGTAGCTACTTAAATAGTAATTCCGGATAATGAATCTCTGTCAATGTACATTCAACATAAACCTTGGGGGTCTTTATACAACTGTTTTTGATGTACTTAATAAGGAGACTAAAATCATTACATGCCGAAGAAGGGAAGGTGCATGCTTTTCTGCATGTTATACATACTGGTAGCATTGAGCGCACACTCGTCCGCAAATAACAGGTCGCGAACATTGTCCACCTGAGTTATTATCATTGCTTTCAGTCTGTGAAGATTAAACAGTCCCTCATCGGCACAGAAGTGAAAGTCAATGCCAGCATAATTCCTGCACAAAGCATCACCTAGCATGATAGAGAACACATGCTAAAGATTGTCGTAGCCAGGAAGCATTCCTGTTTAACAACGTTGGTCACTGGAAATAATTGTGCTTCCTGTCCTCTGATACATTATCCTGCTACAACAGAAACCCAGTGGGAGTCTGAGAACAAACGCACAAAAACATTCTTGAGTATATGAATTTATATCCTATAGAGATGGGTTTTAAAAAAAGTGGTAATTGGGTTATCTTTGTCCTTTCTCTGTATATTTTTTGAACCCTCTAGCTTTGACCTTATCTGTAACAAACTCATTTTGTCTGGAATCTGGGCATGTTTGTGAAAAGGAAGACCCACATTACCTGTAAAATCTAAACCTTCAAGCTGGCTCGACACAGTCTGGTGAATTTCATGCATGTTGTCCAAAATTGCTAATGTCATAATTCAGTTAACAGCCAATTAGAAGAGAGAATGTGACAATAACTATCCTTCATCTACTATAAGTCTTATCTCATATGTTCCCGTGGGATGTCCTTCATGCACAATTCTACATTTCATACCTAGACTGTCTTCCTTTTTAGGTTAATGTACTTGAGATAAATTCCATAATGTGTTAGCATCTTCCAAACCGATTAAATTTTATAATAATAATAATAAAACGTATTATTATTAACGGTGGTGTTATTTTTGTTATTATCGTTATTATTATTATTAGTGGTAGTGTTGTTAATTTTATTATAATCGTTATTATTCTACTTATTATTAATATTATTATTATTATTATTATTATTATTATTATTATTATTATTATTATTATTATTATTATTATTACTATAATAATTTCCCCTCATTATTCTGTGTTGCACCAACCCTCTCATCTTTAGTCCGTTAGATTGTTTCCTAGCACTCAGAAATTATACTTTTATTAGTTATAGTAGTAGTAGACTTTTCTGCAGGACGCAAAAAGTAATAAACACACATACACACGCAGTAGTAGAACCAGCAGCAGCATTAGTAGTAGTAGTAGTAGTAGTAGTGGTAGTAGTAGTAGTATATTTGCGTCAGCATACAGAGATATCCGTTTTCTCTTATCTGCTGAGATGTGATTGCGAGTAAGTAGAGTTCAATTTTTGTCAACATTTTTAATATTGATATATTAATTTCTCTGCCACTAACATCATCTTCCACCCTCCACTGTTGCATTAGTAAAGACAGGGAATGCTAATCAAACTAATCAAAAGCGGAGACTGGCTAGAAATAAACGTGCAGATCAGACACTATACAAAGTGGACATGCCATGTCCAACCTGAATACGAACATGAGGAGCTAGCATAGGGTTTATTAGCCATCCTTGAACTTAGAGACAAGGGTATAACTATAACATATTTTCATAAAATTGGTGCAATAAATGTTTGTCATGACATGTTATGGAAGACGTTAGATAAGTCAAAAAGGAAAACGAATCAAGCGTAGCAAATCGTAGTTGGCAGAGACTGAAGACACACCGCGAAGAGTATGTGAATTAGAAGACATTGGACAGGGCAGTGAATGGGTGGGGGTAGACACTGAGAAAAAAATCACTGACTAAAGTGATAATACAATTATATAAAGCGTGTCGGAAATGAACGGGTATCAGAGCACAGCTACAGTGCATGAACTCGCCCAGCTACACTCGAAACGACAAGACATAACTATATACACAGATGGTTCAGTTAGCAGAAATATAAATAAAAGCAGTTGGGATTTTGTTGCCTACAGAAACGACGTGAACTTAGTTGAGAAAATTTCTGAATACCCCACTGTCACATCGAGCGTGAGGATGGAAATAGAAGGAGTTACAGCAACACTTACTTGGTTGATAACTGATACATTAACAAACTTGGTAATACAGGCTCTCAAAGCATGCTACTCAAGGTAGAAAAATGCATGCTCAGAAATGAATATTGTGATTTAATTAATAACTCAATTGTCCAGAGCATTACATGGATATACTGCCCTGGTCATGCTGGGGTCAGAGGAAACGAGAGAGCCGACTTATTGGCAGGCAATGCGGTGATAGATGACACAATGCTGAAAAGAGATAAAGCATCAGGCAGTAATAAATTCATTTCTAGATGAAGATGATGTCAATGAGGCTGAGAACGTACACATACCGAGAATGTCAGAAATAGGAGTGTCTAGAGGGGAGGGGAGGAGTAGCAATTTGTTGAAAAGTCCCGAAGATCACGCAATGAACACATGTCCGGGACTCTGAGTCTACATATACCGGTATGGCTGCTGGATCGGAGAGCGGAGACTTATGGGAGTTCCCCACGTGCTGTGATGCTAGTTTCTTATCAAGAATATGATGGAAGAATGATAATACATGATCGAATACTTAGAAGTCGATACTATACACATTCGCATCTCATTTGTTCAGTATTTCTGTGTAGGATCAAATAAATGTTGAGATGTGGGTGTATAGATGAATAGGGAGAACATCATGGAAAGAGAAGAAAACAAATAAAGAGGTGCAAAAATACTTAATATGAAGAAAGAACTACTAAGAGAAATAAAGATCAGGCAAATAAAATATTTTGAACACATTAAAAGACATGACACCTTATTGAAGATCTTACTTGAGGGTAAAGTCAAAGGGAAGGGGTAGGCATAGATATAAGTGGGAGAGTAACATCACACGATGGACTGGTTACAGTCTAGCAGAGTGCACCACCAAGGCAAGAGAGAGGGGATGTTGGAGATCCGTTGCAGCCAACCTTCGTTGCGGAGATGGCACTTTATGATGATGATAATGTAGGATCAAAGCAGAGATAGACGATGTTGTTATTGGCTGAAGTAAAATGATGATAGTCATTATGAGCAAGATATAAAAGGACAATGTATATTAATGTAATAAAGCATGTATGCATGCCAGTGTCAACAATCAATGCTGGTAGAAATAATGTAACAATAACAATAAACATTATTGGACTGTTTTTGCAGTAGGACGATCACTAATGTTCCTATCTGGCAACATAAATCATGTTGCGTCACGTCTTGTTGACAAGACATATGGCTTAAAAACTGACAGCTTGCCACCCATGGAACATTTCGTACACTCAGACCATCAGATTGTGTATATGTGGCTCGTGCACGATATCTGAATGTTCCCACTGGCTCCATATATAATCCACGTGACTACAGTACCAATATCTTTGTCTGCTCGTGTAGTTTGATACGAATATGAAGATGAGAAATCTGGGAAGTGTGGGAATGATGTAAACTGAATATGGCAACAGTTAGATAACAGCAAGATATCTTACATGCGAATCTAATCTCGTGCTGAGCATGACAAGTAAATAAATAGGGCTTTGATAACGTTGACATTGTAAATAAGGCTCAGATTAAGCATACAGGTAAGGGCTATTTTGAGGACAAAGGTAAGTAATGGTGAGCACAATTTTATGTAATGCTTGTTACAGCAAATACAAGGAATAGTATAAGTATATGTATATAAACATACGGATTATGTGCATGCGTATGCACATACGAACTGCAGAGAGTGTTGCAATAATTTAATGGGGATTTTCTATGTTCATACACTGTTAAGCACTTCCGTTTCCGCTAGACGATATATTTAACACACATGCTAACTCGGCTGTGCACTGAATTACTGAAGTGTCCGTCTCTCTTGGGGTGTTCTATTTTGTTGATGACTTCACCTTCATCAATATAACTATTTAAAATATACCGATGTGTTCCCTTCATCAGTTCCCACATGTGGCGGATGCTAAACGCGCTTGTGTAGTTACGCCACTGCACGTGTTTGCGAGTTGCTTAAGTAAGAAAAAAACCATACGAGGACTGCCATTATAATGAGCTTATGTCATATAATATCTGTCCATGATTGATATGACTCCTTGCTTTTTCATACGGCAGATAGTCTAATTCAGTGACTACTGCGATGAGATGACTAATCTAATGTGGGATTGGTTATTGGTTAGGACTGGATACTGTTGCACTCTGGACGGATCCATTATTCCCCAGTCTTCACATCAGGTGTTGAAGGGTATTCATACTGCAGGTTCTCATGCTATCTGTCTGACCACGCTTCTCATTCTACAATTCTCACACAAGGAATTTCCCATTTTCTTTACTACATCTTGATTGTTATCTAATAAGACCATTGTAATAATATAAGAGAGATTCGGTAAGAGTTTGAGAACGGAAATAAATAGGACTATAACCCATAAGAAACATATTGGTGTCTCCATTGAGAAAGTCACAACTCTCCCACTGGTTCTCTTTGTTTTTATCTGGAGTTATAACAAAATAGCGCATCTGAAAACCGAGGGTCAATTAAATTTAAATAAAAGCTTTTATATTTCAATCTATAATAATTAACTTTTTATAGCTAATCCACAATCACACAATCACATGACTTTCTACATTAGAGATACAAGGAACTAGCTATTAATGTGAAATTTTCCTGCGCACTAGCAACATCCGCTTCGCAATCTTAACATTCATTGTATTGTAATTTACGTTACGTTAAATTTTTTTATACATCTATTTGGTTCCACAGTAAGAAGCAACAAAACTATACAGAGGTTACCTGTGCCGGCCCTCCCTGATGTGGGCGTTAAAAACAAACTTTTACAGCAGAAAACGAGATTTGAACAAGCAGATGGCACCTAATCGCCCTGCAATTTCACTCAACATATTTTCCGACTTCAACACACAACATCCTTTAAAAAGTATAATTTCAGTCAAGTCTTCCAACGTTTATTCAAGCTACTATGAATATTACATACTCATCGATTCACACTCAGACAATAACAACACACACATACACTTTACAAATATGTGAATTTCTCCAGAACCACAACCATTTAACATTAGTTCCAGCATCAAACCTCAGTACCACAGCAATAATCAGGGACACCACATCCAAAATAATGTAGTTTATGAAACAGTGGAACCAGAACTTGTACATGGCCCCATAATGTCTAGTTTTACCGCTGATCGTGAGTGTGGATAACGACAGCAAACGACATAACTGTACGAAGAATTTATTAATATTGATTTTCTTTTATAATAACTGCTTTATTTTGTCTAATTTTAGAACTTTCAGAGATAATATAAATCACTGCACATTGAACTCGTACTTACAGCTCATGGTCTGTTCACATATAAGACCCATAATAATAAGACACATAACCTGTTAGGGTCGTAGGGGGTCCCACACTGGATACATCAGCACAAAATGTTCTCCAAACAACTCTATCCTCAGCCATTCGGAGAAGCGTAGATAAATCATGTCCAGTGCATTCTTTGATGCTACCAATCCAAGATTTTCTCTGAATCCCATTTCCTCCTTCTCCCTTTACTATTCCTTGTAAAATAATTATAGAAAGCGAGTGATATCTAGCTACATTTCCAAACCAAACATGTTTACGCAGTATCACCACCGCTAAAAGTGGTTCTTGATATCCTGCAAGTTTACTCATTTCCTGCCAATCAAATTTGTTTGTATTGTAGTTTATATAGATAATTCTTAAGCACTTGTTTTCAGAAGCCTGAATCATTTTTTATGTGTCTGCATTGAGTATCCATCTTTCACATTCTTATAATATTATACTTAGCTCTAGCGATCTCAATAGATTGATATTTACTGTAATACTGAATTTACTTTTCCAAATCATATTCAACCTTGCCATGAATCGCCATCTTGATTCTTAGCTTAATCTCATTTCCCCAGAATGTTCATGTTCGCATACGTAGATATTAATAGTCATTAAAAACTAAAGATTCACATGAAACAAAAAGAGAGAAAAATGTAAATATAAGAACAATAATGGGTATAGTACAAGTAGACGCCACCGTGCGTTTAATTATTTCCTTTGTCTATGTCTGTAAATTTCCTGTTCATAATTTAATCATTGAATTATATATTTATTTAGGATTACGATTAGAGTAAGTTATGTAAAACACAACGATCCTAACCCAAACCCTACAGTAAACAAATATTTAAATTATTAAATGATGAACATAATAAAAGTTACAAACAATTTACAAGATAAATAACTCCATTATGTGGTGGCGTCTACTTCTATTGTACCCAATGATGTCCTGATAGACCTGTATTGAATATTTTGATCTTTAGGAATAAGGAACGATTAGCTATTACTTCCCATGTGAAATGTCGTGATTTATACACAACTTATTACATACCGAGCAGATTAACTCTCAGTAGCAAGCAATACTCTGAGAATTCTTCTAATCAAGAGGGGGTGATTTCTAGAGTTTTTGTAACTTCTATATTTCCGTAAAATGCAGTGCTGGGGTTATTACCCTCAGTCCACTGCAGGTATCTTTTTATGTCAGAAGTGTCCATAGCAAGACCACATATAAGCGATTGCGAATGGGGGGGGGGGGGGAATTGAAATTGTTCCCGATTCCTGAGTTTCAACCCCCTTCCAGAAAATCACAACATGACTTTTAGTACTAGGAATTTAACTAGAAGGTGGATACAACCATTACTCGTTGGCAGCTAGGACCATGGTCAGGCTAGAACTCAACTGGTTTCTCTAAAATTCAGTGCTTGGTTCTATGAATGTTGTGAAAAGAATGTAAAAAGGAAAACGCAATTGTTCAAGGAAATTCTGATAAATGGGGCTTCCATGAGAGGAAAGCTCAATTATTGGAATATGGTCTACTGAGATCCTACTGTTACATAATGGTTGGTCTGATAGATCGACAAGAAAACCGTCAGATCTTCCTCCTGCGGAAACGACTCGATAAGATGCAGTAATTGTAGTAGCGGTAACAGTAGTTGTAGTAGCAGTAGTATTAGTAGTAGTAGTAGTAGCAGTAGTAGTAGGTGTTGTTGTTTTTGTTGTTGTTGCTGCTGTTGTTGTTGTATTGTTATTGCTAGTCGTATTATTAATATTAATATTCAATTTACTTCTTTATAATAAGGAAACATAATAACTGTGTTTTTAATAATATTACTAATAGTAGTTACAGTAGTGATAATGGTAATAGTAGTTGTGGTAGTAGTAGGTTTTGCAGCTGTTTTTGTAATACTGATAATGTAAGTAATAAGATTAGATAGAAAATCCAATAGTATATTTCTCACCAAAACAAAAACAGTTGAAAACATAACGAAACACTGTCAAGTTAATTAAGAATCAATAATCATGAGTTGTCCTCTAATAGAATGTAATAATATTTCTAAGTCTCACATTGATTACTGTTATTCATAGAGTTACTGAAAATTATTGACCAATGCGATCAATGTTCTCAAAATGCGCAATGTGAACGTACAAAGAATGGAAAAAAACAGTTCAAGCAGTCATTATAGCTTAAGACCTTGCATGTCATGCCGTTGACAGCTGGAAGAACTGTCTTGCGCAAGACAAAAGTGGAAGCCTTCAAGACTAACGAAGTCCAGTAACAAAAGCATCCACAAGAATTATGCTTCAAAGCCAGACTGAACTCAAGACGAACACCACTACAAAGAAGCCATGTCACGGTCTCTGCTCGCACAGATTCCTCCAGGAAGCACTGAAAAACAGGGGCACAATGAACCACATCTTGTCCCAGGGTTAAAGAAGTGTTTTGTGTGTCCTGTTTTAAATTTGCGTAACAACAGAAAGCAGAGGCTGTAACATGTTCCTGACAGTTTCAGGTTGGTTGAAGTTGTGTGCACTGAAAACAAAAGTTAATTCTCAAAGATAACTAATCTAATTACCTGGACATTTCCTCTAAATTACCGTTCCGCTGAAAATATATTTTGTATTGATATTTTCGTTTCATTGTCAGGGCAGTTTCGCGTGCTGTGTTACAATAAGTTTGAAATGAACTGACTAACCGTACCATTGAAACATCTTATGATTTGCTCAATAAACATTAGAACGTAATTCAATTTCTTCGAAGTGATGAAAAACAATTGAAATTTCAAGAATATCTCAACGAGGAAGTTAAACATGCTATTTAAATAAGTTGTAAAGATGTAAGGATTATATGAATTATGGGAAAATTATGTCGGGATACGTGATGTGTGAACGATGTGACGAAATATAGGGTATGTGATGAAATCAAGATAAAGAACGTGTGATAAGATTTTTAAAAAAGAATATGTGATGAGATAAAGATAAAGATAAGGGGCGTGCAATAAGATGAAGTTGAAGGACTTTCCATGAGATAAAGATACAGAACGTATGATAATATTAAGATAAAGGCCGAGTAGTAGGATGAAGATAAAGTTTTTGTGGTTATATGAATAAAAAAGGACGTGTGATCAGCTGAAGATGAAGGACGTGTTATTAGATGCAGATAAAGGATGTGTGATGTGATGAAGATACTTGACATACAATGAGATCATGAGATTACCATGTTATGAGATGAAGATATAGCATATATAACGAGAAAAAGATAAGGGGCGTGTGATGAGATAAAGGTGTGTGCTGAGGTAAGGAGCGTGTGATGAGATAAAGGTGTGTGCTGAGGTAAAGAGCGTGTGATGAGATAAAGGTGCATGCTGAGGTAAAGAGCGTGTGATAAGATAAAGGTGTGTGCTGAGGTAAAGAGCGTGTGATGAGATAAGTATTTATAGCATGTGATGAGATAAATGTATAGGACATGTGATGATATGAAGACAAATGGCTTATAATGACATGAAGATATAGGGCGTGTAATGAGATGAAGGTATAGGACGCTTGATTAGATAAAGATATATGATGTGTGAATAGATGAGATATATTACATGTGGTGAGATGAAGCTATGTGATACGCGATGAAATTTTAGTTATAGGGCGTGTGATGAGATGAAGCCATGGGACGTGTGATGAGATGAAGCTATGGGACGTGTGATGAGATGAAGATATGGGACGTGTGATGAGATGAAGATATGGGACGTGTGATGAGATGAAGCTATGGGACGTGTGATGAGATGAAGCTATGGGACGTGTGATGAGATGAAGATATGGGACGTGTGATGAGATGAAGATATGGGACGTGTGATGAGATGAAGATATGGGACGTGTGATGAGATGAAGATATGGGACGTGTGATGAGATGAAGATATGGGACGTGTGATGAGATGAAGATATGGGACGTGTGATGAGATGAAGATATGGGACATGTGATAAGGTGAAGATAGAGCAAGTGTGATGAGATGAAGATATGGGACGTGTGATGAGATGAAGATATGGGACGTGTGATGAGATGAAGATATGGGACGTGTGATGAGATGAAGATATGGGACGTGTGATGAGATGAAGATATGGGACGTGTGATGAGATGAAGATATGGGACGTGTGATGAGATGAAGATATGGGACGTGTGATGAGATGAAGATATGGGACGTGTGATGAGATGAAGATATGGGACATGTGATAAGGTGAAGATAGAGCAAGTGTGATGAGATGAAGATATGGGACGTGATAAGGTGAAGATAGAGCAAGTGTGATGAGATGAAGATATGGGACGTGTGATGAGATGAAGATATGGGACGTGTGATGAGATGAAGATATGGGACGTGTGATGAGATGAAGATATGGGACGTGTGATGAGATGAAGATATGGGACGTGTGATGAGATGAAGCTATGGGACGTGTGATGAGATGAAGATATGGGACGTGTGATGAGATGAAGATATGGGACGTGTGATGAGATGAAGATATGGGACGTGTGATGAGATGAAGATATGGGACGTGTGATGAGATGAAGATATGGGACGTGTGATGAGATGAAGATATGGGACATGTGATAAGGTGAAGATAGAGCAAGTGTGATGAGATGAAGATATGGGACATGTGATAAGGTGAAGATAGAGCAAGTGTGATGAGATGAAGATATGGGACATGTGATAAGGTGAAGATAGAGCAAGTGTGATGAGATGAAGATATGGGACATGTGATAAGGTGAAGATAGAGCAAGTGTGATGAGATGAAGATATGGGACATGTGATAAGGTGAAGATAGAGCAAGTGTGATGAGATGAAGATATGGGACGTGTGATAAGGTGAAGATAGAGGAAGTGTGATGAGAATAGGATACAGGGCGTGTGACGAGATGAAGATATATGCCATTTTGTGAGAAAGATATGATGTGATGTGATAAAGGTGTATGAAACGGTGAAATCAATATATGACATATGATGAGATAAAGATATATGACATGTGATGAAAATATATGGCATATTATGTGATGAAGATATATGACATGTGATGTGATGAATATATATGACATGTGATTTGATGAAGACATATGGCATGTGATGTGATGAAACTATATGACATGTGATGAAGACATATGACGTGTCATAGAATGAAGATATATGACATGTGATGTGATGAAGACATATGTCATATGATGTGATGAAGATATATGACATGTTATTTGATGAAGATATATGACATGTAATAGAACGAAAATATATGTCATGTGATAGAATGAAAATATATGACATGTGATAGAATGAAGATATATGACATGTGATAGAATGAAGATATATGACATGTGTTATGATGATACAATGTGATAGAATGAAGATATATGATATGTGATATGATGAAGTGATATGGCATGTGATGAAAATATATGACATGTGATGAATATTTATGACATGTGATGAAGATACATGACATGTGATGAAGATATATGACATGTGATGAGGAAGCTATATGACATATGACAAGAGAAATATACATGACATATGATGAGAAGAAGATAAGTGGCTTGTGATGAGATGCGGATAAATGGCTATTGCATATGAGAATTAGACACTTCACGGAAAACTGCTACTAGACAAATACAGACAAGATAAAGGTCAGATTTATAACTGAAAGAGCTATATTCATGAAATAATAAATAATAATAAAATTAATAAAACTTTAGAGAAATAAATGTCTGTATATATGATGTGCGAAGAGGATGATTGATGATGTCTATATTAATTGATGATAATGAGATTATATGAATAGTGGTGCCACTAGCGATGACGAATAACCCGAGAACGGAGCCGATGTTAACAACTTGTTCAATTACATTTAATGAAAACGTTGTTTTCTTGTGATATTTAAAAATGGTTTATATTTCTGTATATGCCCCAATTGTTGAAGTGTACATGATAAATAGGTGGGATAACATCGAGATACGACGGGTAAGGGCAAAGTCAATCATTTCGAGTGATTGAAAAGAAAAATGTAGAAACTGATAAAATTATTCATCAGGCCGAGCCAGCATGGAATCTAGCGATGCCCCCAGCTAGAGGGAAAGAAAGGCCGAAGGTTGAGGTGATAGAGAGTCGGGGGAGTTCCCGTCTTTATGTCCTGGCTAAATCAATTTCTCAATTCGGACTCTGAAACTAGAAGACCTTCACGCTAGCCAATGACATGCAAGGGCTCTGAACTCCAGCCACTGTAGGTTGAACCGGTCGCGTCCATTCCGCTAATTAGTTTTAGCTTGATTTGTAGACGCATTGTGATCTGGTCTCAGTTCTTTCCTCTGTGAAGGAATCCGCGACGTGGGGGACATTACTATGCACTAGCCCCAGTTCTCTATGTCGTGCCTACAATCTTTTAGATGTGGACGTCTAATCACTTCTGCCTGGCTCCCTAGAGGAGGGTCATAACCCAAGGTCTAAAGGTGGCCATTCCATCAGCCCGGTTCTTTGCCCCAACTAGAGAGCAGGGCGGGAAGTGCGGTTTGGGGGTAAAGCAATGGTTCCAGTAAAGTCTTATTGTCCACTAGAGATATAAGGAATATAATATTAGCAAGATTGCTGTACATAACATAGGAGAAGTAACCGATATACAAAGAAATTTATACTTCTCAAATTATGCAAAATTTTAGTAATTTGTTTGTGACAAAGAGACATTTATAATTGAATGTGCATTACATTGTATTACATATTAATACTGACAGTAATAAAACATTTTTCCGCTATAATTTTTAGATAAATCAGTAGTTTTTCACGTTTTTGTCTATTTATGTTAATTTTTATCATACCATTGCTTGATGTAAAAATAATTCACATGCACAGGTGGGACTCGCATTGCCGAGAGGTTAGAGCATTGTTCTCACATCCGTGAGGTCCAGGGGTTTGTTTTTTTCCTGTCATAGGGTAAATTTAAAAAAAACTCACACTGTACATTTCGTGGCGACAGAAAGAGCGTGAGACCTTTATCGCACAGCTACAGAATTCCTCTCCACAACTACCTAACGGGGAGAATGCATTTATTTGACAGTTTTCTATATTTGACAGACTTCTGGGAAGAATTTCATTGGGGCTGCTTGTTTATCCTTAATCCCATACGAGGAAATCAAAATATGGAAATTAAAAAATAATGTACTATTACACATACAAATTAACAGATTGAAGCATCGATCCAATAAAATACGGTTTATCACGTAGAGATTTTAAAATATGGAAGACTGGAACGTTGATTCGTTTAAATAACGTTTCTCAAGTAAAGATTGTAAAAATGTGACTGGACCATCGTTTTGTTTAAATAATCTTTCTCAAGCAAACAAATAAGACTTTTCTGTGTCTTACATTTTATACTTTATAAAGTTGTAATTGTAGAAACGTGAATTCAATCTGTTTTTGTGAGTTGTAATTACTGCTGTCTACAAAGTCATATGCATTCATTTACATTAATGCTGACACTACATCCCACGAATTGTATTTAGTGCGGATTTGTGTATATATTGCTTTATGTTTTCAGTTTTAAATCATTAGCATACTGTAGTTTCTATCCATAATAACCAGGACATGAGACAACTCCCAAAATTAATCTATATCCATGGTCTAGTGTTATTAAATAGTTTAATTCTAGCATGTCCTGTATATGAGAATTGTTTTCAACTATGTTGCAACTTTAGACAATAATACATGATCAACATTTCAAACGGTCTAGTCCAGAAAAATGGTATACCTTCAAATATTGCTGGACGAACTAAGCAATGCTTCTAAAGTGGCTATACAGTTGATACCATCGGGGAATACATGGAAACAATGTCGCAGATAGTCTGGAGGGCGCTGCTGATGAGAAACCGTTGTCAATGACATACTGTTAAAAGAAATAGATGATTAAAGCAATTAGAACGTCAATACCAACACAAAATGACTACTAAATTATGAACAGATCAGGTTGTCATTCTGCGTCTCATATCAGGATACAACCGACTTCGCAGCCACATGTATACAAAGTTCAATATTGGCAACGAACCATGCGTTCAATATTGGCAACACAACCATGCGTACAGTATTGGCAACACGACCATGCGTACAATATTGGCAACACGACCAAGCGTACAATATTAGCAACCCGACCATGGTTACAATATTGGCAACACGACCATGCGTACAATATTGGCAACACCACCATGCGTACAATATTGGCAACACCACCATGCGTACAATAGTGGCAACACGACCATGCGTACAATATTGGCAACACCACCATGCGTACAATATTGGCAACACGACCATGCGTACAATATTGGCAACACGACCATGCGTACAATATTGGCAACACGACCATGCGTACAATATTGGCAACACGACCATGCGTACAATATTGGCAACATGACCATGCGTACAATATTGGCAACACCACCATGCGTACAATATTGGCAACACCACCATGCGTACAATATTGGCAACACGACCATGCGTACAATAGTGGCAACACGACCATGCGTACAATATTGGCAACACGACCATGCGTACACGTCGACAGACAGCAGAGCATATTCTTCAGGAATTACAGGAAAATGAAATGCTAAGGCAAATACACTTACATAGAGAAACAACGGTGGCAGGAGAACTGTACATCTGAGTTATATAACACAGTCAAGTTATAGAAGAGACAAACCTGTAGATATAAGCAAATTCCATGCGAACGAGCGAAAAAGAAGAATAAGATATGTAATTTATAATTTCGTTGATTTTTCATTCTTCTTCTTCTTCTTCTTGCTAACATCAAGAATTACAGACGATTATCCCTTACTTCTTATGTGCAGTGAGGAGGTTTCTCAGAGCTTTCATACTCGGGAGACTTCAGTTTTCGGCTTAGTGTAATGATTATTGAAGGAGTCTTCTACTCAGAGGGGGTACATGTAACGAGACGAGCTGATACCTGGGTCACCCATTGTGTGTCTTTCCTCCGACGAGACACTTCGCAGCCAACGAGATATTCCTCGTGTATGAAGATCATTCCATTACGATCCTTCGTGTCCCTACGTCCCAGACCTAAATTGTTCTGTATAAGCTGTTGTGCAATGGCGACAGTCGAATTAGACTTAGGGTTGATACACCTTCCTAAATGAGGTGCTGCTTTGCCAAACACGTCGGCGTCTTGAATTTACCCTATGTATTTCTCACGCACTCGCATCGTCCGTCTGTGATGGCCTTCCAATACATCGTAATACGCAGCATGTGTTTTGACTCTCCACCATTGCGTTTATCACCCAAAGAAGATGCCAATTTAACGAGAGATATGAGATTTCTTCAATCCATGCTTTCCATTATGTTCCATAGTTTCTGGTTTGTTACACGATTTAGAAAACGCATGTATTTTTAGAGACGTCAGAAAACTCATGTATTATTAGAGACATCAGAAAACGTATGTATTATTAGATTCTTTAAAACTCGTGTATTATATTAGAGACATCAGAAAACTCTTGTATTATTAGATAAACCTTCTAGAAAACTCTTGTATTATTAGAGGCATTCAAAGGGCATGAGCCCATGGACCAATGGATCAGCTAAACACCAACCAACCATTAGAGACATCAGACAGCACATGTGTTATTAGAAACGCAATTCATGTTAAGAAACCTCGTATATTAGTATAGATATTCATCATCATTAAGTGTCATCTCCGCAACGACGGTTGGCTGCAACAGACCTTCAACATCCCCTGTCTCTTGTCTTGGTGTTGCAGTCTGCTAGACTGTAACCTGCCCGTCTCGTGATGTACCCTCCCACTTGTATCTCTGTCTGTCTTTTTTCGCCCCCCCCCCCGCCATGGACTTTACCTTCAAGTAAGGTCTTCATCAAGGTGTCATATCTACTAACATATCCAAAATATTTTATTTGACTGATCTTTATTTCCTTTAATAATTATTTCTGCATACAAAGTTTTGTAAGAACTTCTTTGTTTGTTTTATTCTCTTTCCATGATTTTCTTCCTATTCTTCTATATATTCACATCTCAAAGGCATCAATTCTGTCTTCTATTTATGTATTGTCTATGTTTCCGAGCATTCAATTAACATAGAATATATGTATCATTTTAGCATACGTAAGTCTCACCAGTGGCTCATTAGACCAATCACCATTTATCAGTAAACCATCCCCCCTAGTAGAGGACATACATATATAAAGAGATTTTTTGTGTGGAAGCCCACTCGGCACTTCATCAATACAGCGTATTTTACACCCTCTGAGTAAAAGGCTTATTTTCAAAGCACTGCACACAGGTGAGATGCGCTGTCTTCTGGGTATAAAATAGAGCTTCTAAGAAACCTCCCCATTGCACAAATATAAATTAGCTCTATTGCTTAGAGGGATTAAAACTCAGGCCTACCTATTTCACGGAATACTTCAAGAACACCTGCATGTACCAATGTGTATTTTTTCATGTGGTTTTCTTTTTTGAGTGTCTTTAGTATTTTATGAATCATAATTATGCAGAGACGGCCAATTTTTCAGATCGTCAACTTTTTTTTTTTGAACCTATAAAAAACGTAATTTACCGCAAAATTTTTTGTTTACTTTTTCAAGAGTTAATAAAAAACCATGCAAAGACGTATCTCCAATTGTCATTTCATGACTTTATTAATACGTGCGCCGATAAATATATTTTTATTGTGTTATTTCTCATACTTCTATAAACATTGATCAGGGATGAAAATGTATAGTTTCTGCGATGATTCGTGAGTAGATCTGAGAAATTTAAGAAACTATAATTTCAAAAATGATGAAAATATCCTTAAGCCGTATCCTTCTTCTGCAGATTAGCAGGATATAGTCCGGAAAATGGAATGCATTGTGTCATGTTTTACAGCATTGCTGCGATATCTGCGCCTTTCGGCCTGACACATCCGACTTCAGTAAGGCTTTGGGTCACTGGCCCTATATGGGATGGGACAAGCCGTATCCTGAAAAGGATCTATTTCCAAATGTTACGAAAAATTGTGAAGAAAATGTCTAAAACATTACATATCATGATGATAGTTCATTGGTGGATATAACTTATTGTGTAAACATATATATAATGACCGTGTACATTTGAATTCATTCAAGCATCTTGGGACAATGTGTGCCACGTTGGAAATGTATTTCGCAGAGGAGGAAAAGTGTATTTAGATATATTTATCCATTTAAACATACACGGAGAGAAACTACAACAAGTAAAACATTCTCAACATCTTGGACACATAATCGCAAAGGATGGCAGATGTGAAACAGAAGTTAAAAGGAGAATAGGAATGGCTAAAAGTACCTTCGGGGATATGAGGAAAATAGTAACATCTAAAGAAATTACAAACAAGTTAAAAGTGAGAACTATAAAATGCTGCATCTATTATATATTAATGTATGGATCAGAAACATGGACACTAAATAAACAATTAGAAGACATAATTGATCCCTTTGAGATGTGGGTTTATATGAGAATAGGGAGAACATCATGGAAAGAGAAAAAAAAACAAATAAAGAGGTGCTAAAAACACTTAATATGAAAAAAGAATTACCAAGAGAAATAAAAGAAGGCAAGTAAAATATTTTGGAGACATTAAAAGACATGACACCTTGTTGAAGACCTTACGTGAGGGTAAAGTTAAAGAGAAGCGAGTAAGAGGTAAACGGAGATACAAGTGAGAGATTAACATCACAAGATGGGCAGGTTACAGTCTAGCAGAGTGCACCACAAAAACAAGAGACATGGAATGTTGGAGATCTGTTGCAGCCAACTTTCGTTGCGACGACGGCACTTGATTATTATCCCTTTAAGTCAACATAACAATGGAACTACTATGTACGAGATGCATGACGCGAGAAGGGGCAATCAGTTGCATAGTGACCTACAGCAAAAATAAAAGAGAGCACCTGTCCAAGCTAATCTTATCCTACAACCGAAACAAATCAAAGATAACAAAGTTCAGAAGTTCAAAGAGATGACTAAATCTGCTAAAATAGACAAGATGAGAGGAATGTATTAATCCATGAATTGCCCGGTAAAATGCAGGTGCATTCTCAATTTCCAAAACACACATCTCACCAAGCAAGATAGATGAAACGAAGGGTGCAGCTCTAATTGAACATTTCGCTGCAAATTATGGTCAGTGGGATTTGAGGACATATCAAGAGCTCAAGAAAAAACTAACAGATAGTTGCAAGAGCCAGAACATTGAGGAAGAAATAACAATTACAGTTGAGGAAATAACAACCGAACTGAAAAGGTAAAAAAAAATACACAGCATCGAGGCCAGAGTGCATTAGGTTTGAGGACCTCAGTAAGAGGACGAATACAGAAGTGAAGAAGGTAGCAAACATGTTTAACAAGGTTTTGATAGAAAACACAATTACAGAAGACTGGTAGCATGGTTACTTGTTTCCATTGTCAAAGTCTAGTAGGGATCCTAAAAGCGTGCAGGGATACAGACTAATTATCACAAATAACAGTTGGCAAATTAATGGGGGAAAATTATCCATTAAGAAATTGTCTTATCTAGAATAGAACATGCTGCTACCACCAAGGATCGGTGGGTATCGTCCTAACAAGCAGCCCTGACACACTGCAGATGTCTTTGCGCAAGAAGTGCTGCAAGAATTGTATTCACGAACGGAGGGAGATATATGAGGTTGCAATAAATCTGGAGGATACGTATAAAAGAGAAGTTTGGACTTTTTAATGGCCCATGTTACTGTACCTCAGTGTAAGTTCCTATCTTGTCAATGTAGTGATTTTGTCCCGCTTTAGAGACAAGTAGTTCCTAAATGCGGCAGTTTGGCATCGGCATCAACTTTCATTAGCCATGGACTTTCACAGTGGCCACCGCAGTCTCCAGTATTGTTTAATATATTTATAGTACAAATTACAGACAGATACATGGGTCTGTAGAATTGTGTTGTATCTGATGACATGATGGTGTACAAGCAGGGTAGAAATCGAAAGATATGAGTCAGTGAGTTACAAAGTGAGTCTGCATCGGGGAGTGGTACAGAGATGCAAGTGCATCAGTGATGCCATCTTAAATGTCTGTAACATTGTCTTCCCTCAATAATCACATAGCAAATATGACTACGATTTCGGTTACTGCGCTAAGACACCATTGAAAGAACCAGCATAATTAAATATTTATTCGTGCTTTTTTGACACTTAGACATAAGTCTGAGATCAAGGGAGCATTTTGACACTTAGACGTAAGTCTGAGATCAAGGAAGCATTTTGACACTTAGAAGTAAGTCTGAGATCAATGGAGCATTTTGACACTTAGACGTAAGTCTGAGATCAAGGGAGCATTTTGACACTTAGACGTAAATCTGAGATCAAGGGAGCATTTTGACACTTAGACGTAAGTCTGAGATCAAGGGAGCATTTTGACACTTAGACATAAGTCTGAGATCAAGGGAGCATTTTGACCGTATCATGTTAAGGGATTGCAGAGAACTTGCAGCGATAAAAGTTTTGGCTGATTGCAAACAGAAGTTACCTTTTATTCTATATCAGGGTCTGATTGTTTATGTGATAGAATATGCTTTGATAATTCTTACGCTAAATCAGACGCAGAGTAAAAGACCCAGAAGAAAGCAATGAGTATCATACTTGGCTGTACTGGAGATACGTTAGCACGAGACATGTTACTCGACTGTCCAGCTACAGTGCACAGACTATAATTATGCAAAGCACGACCTACCCCCCCCCCCCAAATCACAGCTGGCAAAGAACACATAATGCATTCCGAAATTCAAAAAGTGAAAGATAGTAGGATAAAAAGAAGAAAGTAATGGATGAGGAACTGTAGATGACGGCATATATAGTGTGCATGTTTGAAAATGATGTACATTATGCTGAATGTTTAAGTGCGCATGTGCATTGTCAGATCTTCTTGTGAATGATATCTCTCAGTTCAAGTACGTATTCTTTTCAGAGTGTACCTTCATCATGGACACTGAAAGCCTCTCTGTCTTGTGCGAGGAGATCTGTTTTGGCCAGGGATGTGCTCATACATTCTTTAACATCGATGCTCCATAGTCTTCTTGGTCTTCTACTATTTTATTTCCTGATGCCCTGCCTTCAAAAATCAGTCTTTCCATGCTATCCTTACGCGTAAAAAAAAATTTTTTAAACAAAAAAATATAGTTTTCTTCTTATGATTGCATTTAGAAGCCACCCTTAATTTGATTTCATTATTTTCAAAACTTCCGTTTTCTTTTTTTTCCCCTCTGTCCATGATATTTATAGAATCTTTCTGTAGTAATTCATTTCAGATAAATTTATCCTTTTTTATATTGTCTTGTTTATTTATTGAAGTCTAAGATTCGCAGCAGCATGCTGCCACTGGGGAAACACATGATCTTAAAAGAATTATTTTAGTCTCGTTATTACTAATTTGCCACAGCTTTCTCATTTGTGTTAGTTTAAGGTTTGCAGTTGTGAGTCTTCTTTTGATCTCAACCGCACATTCCCAGGGACAGATTACATTTTCTCCCAGATATTCTAATTTGTTTACACATTACAATTCTATAAATTTTTGACTTTTTGTTTGATCTTTGTTTTGTCTGTTGTCATTAATTTTGTTTTCTGTGCGTTTAGATATCAATCTTGGATCTCGCCGTATTTCTTTGTTACTATGATTAGTTGTTTCAGTCCCTCAGGATGAGTAGTAAGGAAGACTGTATCGTCAGGATATCTTATTTCTAAAATCTTGTACTCACCGATATTTAATGGATGAAAGTTATTTTGCTCTAATTCTTCTCTGACATTTATTATATTTTCAGCATTTATGTTAAAAAATATAAGGGGATATAGTACATCCCTGTCTCCCTCCTCTTTGTACAGAGAACCACTCTGCTGTTTCACCGTCCACTCTCACTGCTGCTTGTTGTTCATTATACAGTGTTTACATAAGTTGAATTGGGTGTTTGAGGAAGCGAATGTCTTCCATAATGAACCAAAGTTGATGTTGAATACAAACAACAGCCTTGGTGTAGTTTATGAAACACATACACATGTCTGTGGCGTACTCTCTACATTTCGCAATTATTTTCCTCATGTTGGTTATGTGGTCTCTTGTTCCTCTCCTTGCTCGAAGCCCAGTCTGAACTTCATGAATTTCTATTTCTAGTTTGTGTTCTATTCATTATGATGTAATAATATTTTGCTGGGCTAACTCATCAGTGCTACTGATTGTCTAGCTTCATCCATTGTAGGCTCTGGTTCTTGCTCTACTTTAATAATGTTCTTATTTGTTGATTGGGTTGTTCCTATATACATGTCTTACTGATATTTTTTCTATCTTTGTAGAATGTCTTTTCTTTCTGTTAGGGTATTCATTTTTTAACCATTAGTACTCGAAGTGAATGTTGAAATTGTTCAATTGTAGTGTTCTAGTTGTAATGAAGATTTTCTTTTGTTATTTTCTCGTTGTCTTTGTTCTTCAATTTCTCTGTATGAATTGATTATGTATTGCTGTTTATCGTGTATATTTCTCCTTTTAATGTTCTTTGATAGGTGTCTGTATCTTGTTTGTCTTAGAGTTCTTCTGCATCTCCTTCTGTACCTCTCAGTAAACGTGGTAAAGAGTGGTTCAATATTGCGAGGGAGTCTGAGTTATAGGCATTAATCAGCGAGAACTCCAGGGAAGAGGACATGATTATATTCTTGATTCTTGATTAGAAACTGGCTTCACAGCACGCGGGACATTCCCATAAGTGCTCCGCCCTCCGCTCCAGCAGCCATCCCAGTTTATGTAGACTCATAGTTCCGGTCAGGTGTTGATTGTGTGATCTTCGGGACTTACCAAAAAATTTACTTTTCCTCCCCTCACCTCTGAATACTCCCATTTCTAACATGCTCTATATGTGTACGTTCTCAACCTCATTGACATCATCTGCATCTTGAAATGAATTTATTACTGCCTTTATTAAGTCTGCTTTATCTCTTCTCAGCAATGTGCCGTCTATCGCCGCATTGCCTGCCAATAAGTCAGCTCTCTCGTTTCCTCTGACCCCAGCATGACCAGGGCAGTATATCCATGTAATGCTCTGGACAACTGAGTTGTTCAATAAGTCCCGCCATTCTTTTCTTAGCATGAACTTTTCTATCTTAAGCAACATGCTTTGAGAGTCTGTGAGTATTACCGCGTGTGTTGATGTATCAGTTATCAACCAATTAAGAGCTGCTGTAACTCCTTCTATCTCCATCCTCATGCTCGATGTGACAGTAGAATATGCTGAAGATTATATGCATTATAAGGACATGATTATATGCATGGATGGTTCGATTGTTAGGCACGTGTGTAGTGCTTGAACATTCACAGCTCAGTCTCTAGGGAAGACCACCAAACAGGAGGGTGAAGCATTTGATGTGACTTAAAGCAGCATGACTTGAGATTATGACAGTGACCAAGGCTGGGAAATTGGTTTAGTTCAAAGACTAGAGGGAAACTGGTTTAGTGCACAGAGAGAAACTCATTATTGCATCCTTAGTGACTCAATGAGAATGATCAACAAGAAACAAATGGGTTACATTCGAGAATAGTGGTTTGGAGCAGTCGAGAGATCGAAGCTGGAATTTGTTCCATTCATATTCGTGCTTGATCATTTGGGCGTTCAGGGCAACGAGAGAGCGGATTGGCTGGCTTGCACTGTTACAGTGACCAGTGGTAGAGGAATGGATCTTGTGAACATTGGGAACTCCTTACGAGAAACAACACAAATAAATGAAATTAACTATTGTTATGATTTTTAATGCTGAGAATACCATGGACTGCCTGGGAAACTGATGTGGTGGTGGTGAGTGAGTCAAATGCGAAACAGAGCTTAATCAATAATATAAGAAAAAGACAATCTTTATTTTTTTGGCCATGTTATGAGACAAGTTTGAAGAATATAGTGACAACAGACAAGATTGAAGCTAACAGAGACAGAGGACGACAACGTGCGAAAATATTAGACAATTTAACAACTTGGCGCACGGCAGGGAAACAACAACAATCTTGATACGTACTACTGGAGATAGCGAGCTGTGGAGAGCCATGATCGCCTATGCCAGCTGGCATGACATTTATTGAATGAATTATTCCTTTACCATGTCCAGAATACAGAAACTGAGCTTGGAATACGGCGTTGCCAGAATTGCGCGCTACTGTGGCTGTGATTGGAGTGGGGGGGGGGGGGCTTAGAAGAATGTTTATTAACCACCATAGAACTAGAACTGTCATCATGTAGTGATGGATACACTCACATGGGGATCGGAGTACCTATGAATGTGTCCGGAGTAAAATGGTGATCCGACAACTAACTAACATGGAAATAATTCATTTGTGTCATAAGTAAAAAAAAGTAAAGTAACCCATAGCATTTATTAATGCCGTAGGGGTGTGAGATGTTAACGATCTCACATTTCACAGGCTCTGCAAATGAGGGCGGTAGCCATCTCCTCTCCCTCGCAGTCTTTACTTCCCGGATTAATCCGGTACCCATTTAAGGCCGGGTCGACCTGGGAGCCGTTGCGATCTGAAAACATTTCCGCCTCAACTGGGGAATGAACCCAGGACCACTCATATGCGAAGCCAGTGCGCTAACCACTGCGCTAACGCGGCTCCCATAAGACATTGTGTCATAAGACACCATCGTAAAAGATATATTCCATTCTGAGTTCGTTGTGCTCTCCTATCACATATTTTACGTAATAGTTTCCCTAATATCACTATTTATCGTCGGGGTTTGCTACTTGCCAGCGATAGCTTGGGATATGATATTTTATGAGACCAATGTATATGGTAATTTTAAATTTGCCTGTCGGTCTAGTAAAATGGTTTTTTTGACCGGATTTCTCCCGCAATCCGTCTTTTGTCCACCCCTGGTATAAATATTGAAAGATTCAGAATTTGAGAATTAAGCTTATAAGAAGATAGCAGAAAAAAGAGACAATATCAGAATTGATTCAGCAAACAAGGACAAAATCAACGGAGTAAAAAAGAAGGAAGAAGAGTAGTAGACAATATCTAAACATAGAACAGCACGAACACTCCATTGAAATAAAAATGCACTGAAAATTCAAGTCAGCCTGCTTCCGGACTCGAGAAGATAACAGCGTGGACAGCAAATCACGATAGTAAATATTTTGTCAAAAAATTAGCATGTAAGGAACAATAACTTTTTTCTCCGATTGTGAGAGGCGAGCTGTGAGAGGAGGTTCTTTTAAGCGGAGGGAAGAGCTGAACAAATATACCTAAAGAGGCAATTTTCCTGATGGAACCGGCATTAGCATTTGCTGCTTTATCTCTGCTGCTGGGCACGGCAAAAGTGATTAGCCACACGATGAAAGGGCATCGTTACCAGTTCTTTATAGAAGTGGTTGCAAGCGTTTTCATGTTGAGGAAAGGAAACTGAGAAAAATAGAGAGAATATTACAGAGAGGATACAGCGTTAGTGTGAAGTGAAATGGGCTTGTTTGAATATTGTTCACAATAGAAATCGGTTGAGGTTAGATTATGACACAAGTGAGAGCAATCACAGAAACGTACGAGAAAGAGAGAGAGAGAGAGAGAGAGAGAGAGAGAGAGAGAGTGGTAAGAATACATCAGGCATTATAAAAATAGAAAACACAGTTCATGGAGAGAAACAGTAAATTATGATAGAAAAATGACATCAGATCAAGCCCATAGATAGGAGTAGGAGTTAGGAGGGGTGCTCAACACCCCCCCCCCCATCCCCACGAATTGTTTTTAAAGGAAATGAGAATATTGAGAATATTACATTCAGCACTAGGAAGCAAATAAATCAGCTGAGAAATCCACTCCCTATGTAGGAAGCAAACCAAACAGCTGGAAAACTCACTCCCTATGTAGGAAGCAAACCAAACAGCTGGGAAACCCACTCCCTATGTAAGAGGCTGTCCATAAATTGCGTCTTCAATTAGAAGTGGGGTATGAAAAAGTTTGACAGTTGGTTGACAGGGGCAGGGGGCGTCAACAATACCTTTTTATACACCAATTAAATGTAATGAATTTGAAGGATTATTATCAACAAATCTAAACCAAATTTATATAGTTTATATATTTGAAGGACTTATCATCAACAAATCTAAACCAAATTTATATAGTTTATATATTTAAAGGAATTATCATCAACAAATCTAAACCAAATTTATATAGTTTATATATTTGAAGGACTTATCCTCAACAAATCTAAACCAAATTTATAAAGTATATATATTTGAAGGAATTATCATCAACAAATCTAAACCAAATTTATATAGTTTATATTCAAAAATTTTCTGATAAAATATATTGGGGGGATTGGGGGGGGGGTTACCGATGGGGATATAAAGAAGTTAGGGATGAGTCCTTGAATCCTTTACAGTTTGTTGACAAATGTCCTAAAATCGCTGACAGCCTCTAATGAGTTCCCCTAATGAAGATCGTCAAAAACCTAACCGAAAACGAGGAAATTATCTTTTGTAGGTACATTCCCATTTATTTATAGAAAACGTGTCTACACCTCTGCATGTGATGAGTGTATTGACTAGAAATTACTTTATTTAATACTAAGATTGTGTGGAGAATGAAATTTATGGAGAAAATGTGGAATAGAGGATTAGACGTATGAAAAAGGTGATATAGAATTCGGATTAGGAAGAGTGTAAGAGAGAAAAGAAAGATTAAAAGGAAGATTAGAGTGCAAAAGAGAAGGAAAGATTAATGGTGTAGAAATGAAAGAAGGTTTAAAGCAGAGTGGAGAATGCGGCAATATAGAAACATAAAAGCGAAACATTAAAGTACAAAGCCTAGAGAAAACGATAAAACTAAGGTGATAGAAACAGATCATTACTGCATGTCTTTGCGGTAGGGAATTACAGGGATGTATTTGTGACTGTGTAATGAAGGCCACATCATTTTTTTGTCGCCACAACATGTACATGGTTCCTTTTATTCGTTACAGTCCAACACAAACAACTCCAGTTCATTACTGGGAGTCGAACTATGGATCTTACAATTGTGAGACCAACGGTCTAGCTTTTCTGACATGCGCCACACATGAATAATTGCTGACAGGATAATGAAGAAGTTTAATGTTCTGAGTGAAATAAACCTGGAATGTACATTACTCAGAGAAACTGCTTGATAAATTTGCTTGTGTGTAAATGCTGCAATGATATTCTTAGGCCCGTAGAGAAGGGGGGATTTTAGGGTGTTCAAACACCTCTCTTAACACATCTAATGTATCTTTTAACACTAGGAACATTACCAATAGGTCGATAAAAACTTCTCATTTAGCGAATTTTCACTAAAGATCTTTTCCGTCAAACAGTGAAATTTACTCACGAAAACTGACAATAAATGTTTTGTTAGGTAAAACCCCCTCCTCAAGGTACTCATATCTACGGCCCTGCGTATGCTAGAGATAGAGAGAGAGAGAGAGAGAGAGCAGTTCATGAGAAGCAGTAGAGGGGAAGAAGACAGATGGGAAATAATAAAAAAGCAATTGTGATTGCTGAAGAATGATATAAAAACAAGGAAGAGTGAATGAAAAATACAACACCGATAAATGTTCTCGAAGAACAAATGACAATTCATGATGGCTGTGCCCTGATCTGTTTTATGCCTTGTCACGTATTAGTTCAGGGTGATATTTGTGGATTGTTCTCTTGTTAGCCTTTTCTATTTTTACGTTGCTATTGCTGTTGGCGGAAATCACATGAAAGCACTATCATCTGTGGTACAGTTCTGCAATAGGGATCGACTTTCGCAGCTTATATTGTAATTGATGAAATATAGATTTATTATCGCTGATTATATTGTAATTGATTAAATAATATCTAACAATTTTAGTGTTCTCATTTTGCATTAATCTGAAGCATATTTTGTGTATTCTAATGATCGAAAAAGTTCTGATCAAACAATTGACCAATCTATCCTTTGGTTTTTATAACAGCATAGACCACAGATGAATTGTTATGTCTGCATAGTCCTTAAATTTCTTCTCTATGTCTTTCCATCTGATGTAGAGCTTTCCATCAAATTGTATTATCACCTAGAACTTTTCATCTGATGTTAATACTACCTAGAAATGTCTAGATGATGTTAATACTACCTAGAAATTTCTAGCTGATGTTAATACTACCTAGAAATGTCTAGATGATGTTAATACTACCTAGAAATGTCTAGATGATGTTAATACTATCTAGAAATGTCTAGATGATGTTAATACTACCTAAAAATTTCTAGCTGATGTTAATACTACCTAGAAATGTCTAGATGATGTTAATACTACCTAGAAATGTCTAGATGATGTTAATACTACCTAGAAATGTCTAGATGATGTTAATACTACCTAGAAATGTCTAGATGATGTTAATACTACCTAGAAATGTCTAGCTGATGTTAATACTACCTAGAAATGTCTAGATGATGTTAATACTACCTAGAAATGTCTAGCTGATGTTAATACTACCTAGAAATTTCTAGCTGATGTTAATACTACCTAGAAATGTCTAGCTGATGTTAATACTACCTAGAAATGTCTAGCTGATGTTAATACTACCTAGAAATGTCTAGCTGATGTTAATACTACCTAGAAATGTCTAGCTGATGTTAATACTACCTAGAAATTTCTAGCTGATGTTAATACTACCTAGAAATTTCTAGCTGATGTTAATACTACCTAGAAATGTCTAGCTGATGTTAATACTACCTAGAAATGTCTAGCTGATGTTAATACTACCTAGAAATGTCTAGCTGATGTTAATACTACCTAGAAATGTCTAGCTGATGTTAATACTATCAAGAACTTTCATGGTTTTTCTTCTACACGTAACCACGTAGCTCAATATATTTTACTTTTTCTTTGTTATCTTATCCATCCGGGGACTCACAAACACCCTGCATCAGCTATCAGAGGACCCAAAATCACCACACCGCAGCCATCTGAGAACTCATTAACACCACATCGTATCCATCTAGGAACTCACACTTACAAACACCACACCTCAGCCATCTGAGGACTGACAAACACCACACCTCAGCCATCTGAGGACTGACAAGCACCAAACCCGACTTTTTCAAAACTATACCATTTTCCTCTTGTTAAGAAGAAACATCATCAGTATTCTGTGAAAGTATCTCAATGTTCTGTTCACTCTAAGAATGAAGTGGGTCAAAAACACACCCCCACAATACTCCGCGACAACAGGTGATTTTTTAAACAGCTAATGACATGTAAACGCAATATCACTTAGAACATTTAAAAACAAAAACAATACTTATACAATATTAAAAAAAAAATTTTACGCAATATTATTGGGCACTTAACAATCGATTAATGCGCTCTGCGTCCAACAACCAATCAGAAACAATGACCCACTTCATTTTTAGAGTGAACAGAGTATAGCTTGCTTCAACTGTTCCCTACATATGCTACAGTTGCCTCGATATCCTCTCATTGCGAGTTTGATTACTGACCGTCTTCTCTGTGATTTCAAAGAGATCTATCTACCTGGTATAGTAGTTAATACGCTTGCATTGTTCCCATTGTGAAAAATCTGAAACTAAAATGATATTTTACTTACAAGTGCATTTTTCGAAGTAATTATAGATTATAGAGCTCACTCATACAAGCGTTGAAAAGAATTCAGTTAAATCGTGGATGGGAGGCGCTAAGGATAGTGTTAAACAGATGTGTGCACCAAAGAGCATTAATCCAGATCAGGAATGGATACATATTCCCGTGGTCTGTCTTAATATATTCAAGACCGTAGTCACATGTGCATGAATCAAGCATCATCATGTATGTTCGGTGTGCGAATACGATAGTTATTATACCTAATCCTAAACTGATTGGCTGTAATATCTAAGTCTCTCGATCTACCTGGCAATAGTGCGAATTATTTACTACAACATGCAATTATCACCCATCCATCCATCAATACACACATAACCCATCAGGGATGTTTCAACACAGTCCTCCAGCTATTTTATCATCAGCGATGTGGATGAGTAGATAAATAGTGACCTGTCCAGTCTTCGATATTGTATGCCTTACATTATCCTATGCAAACGTTGTGACAAGAAGTATATAGGTGAAATACGGTTGTGTTCAAGTGAAACATCAAAAACCTGTGCTATACGTAAGTATTTCTTTATTTCTTACACATTCGTCTTACGCTTTCTATATTAAATACACAAAAGTCGTCGTCTATAATACTTACATTCGGAAACATGTATCCGTCTCTTCATGTCTACAGTGAGTGTTCAACTTCCACAACCATACAGCATTATAGATAACACTAGTGAATTAAAATTATAATATTCACACCAAAACTAATGTTGCTTTTTCCATATTGAATTTAGTCTTCACATAACATAACTTCATCTCCAGTCTTATCTTTAATCCAGTTTTGGATTTTCACCACTGCATAAACATGATCCTGGGTATTTGGAAGTATTCATTTCTTCTATTGTTTACCCATTCATCATAATGTTGGTCTGTTCCTCTATGTCTCTGTCGGTGTTGATTTCCATTCCGTACTTACGGATATCCAAATTGCTGTTAATTCTTGTAGCTCTTATTCTGAGACATCTATACGATCAATATCATCTGTGACGAACAAATTGTAAATAGGGTGACCAATTGATCAATTTCTCCAATTGATCTATCTACATTGAATAGGACAGAAATCAATGCCTACCAGTTTTATTATATGCTATTTATAGTTCGTGCATTATGTTGAGACCCATAATCATACTTTCTTTGATGGTTGTTCTACGAAATGATTCTCCTAATTTGCCATCTGGTACCCATTTTAATGTTTATAGTCGTAATATATTTTGATTAGTACTAAGTACATGTCAGATATTAGCCTATCGTTTACTACTTATTCTGGTTGAAATATATTGCTGTTTGTCATCTTCTCTTGTTTGCTTGTTTGAGTTTAATTATTTCCAGTCAATAGTTAGCATCTAAAACATTTATTTTTAAATGAATTCTTCGCCGAAGGCGAATGTGTCTAGCCATTGGCGTAAATAAAACGACCACACGGCGCATTTCCATTTCCTGCTGGAAATCGAATAGGACCATTGTTCTGCTACAAGAGAGATCTAGCCGGAGTTTGAGTGAACACTAAAGAAGAAAGAAAATGAATTTAATTTCTTCTCCAGTGTTTGTGTTATTTCCCATCGTTCGCAACTATATGTTAATATGGATATCACATTGAAGTTAGTTGTCATAGTTTGCTATATTTCCTTTTTAAATTTTAAAAAAATATTCGATTGATGGACACGTGTTAATAAAATTATGAAAGATGTCAAATGACACAATTAGGAGCAAAAATAAAGAAACTGGAATTATATACAAAAACTGTAACAAGGAATATGGTACAAGTAAATTTGTCCTTGCCAGTAAACATGACATTTGATGATAGTAATATATCAAACAGACTAGAATACTAAATAACTCAATTCTCTAGTGAATAACGAATTTCGTGTCTGCTTATCCTTGAAGATAAACTTATGTAATTATCTGCTCCATGAGAAGCTGATACTAACATAATATATAAACTCCAGATGGAAACATAGATTATGGTATATATCCGGTTTGCAGCTGCCTGGTGAGAAATTGCTTGCTGTAATGTGGTGCTTGACAGCTACCAAAAACGTTTGGTGAATCGTTTCATCTGAAAACTCGAAGAGAAATATATACATGTCTTTTGCTGTTTTGCTTAATTTTGATTAGTTTTGATTAAGAACGAGGAGATAATTCTCTAGATGCGCAGTCCTAAAACAGCTCATATATCATATATATATATAAACTGCTCAAATAGTTCATGCTTTCATATTCATGTAAAAGTCTACATTTTTTCTACAGATGGTATAGCCTTGAAGAAATGTGTAGGGGAAATATCGTCCGAGATTTTTGCCTAGTCAGTAGTCACCAACTCTCAGCATTATGTTATCACATCTGCAATACTTTCTGCGATCACATCTGCAGCCATTTCCGACATCACATCTGCAGTCATTTCCGCTATCATATATGCAGTCATTTCAACTGTCATAGCTAATTTATGCCATCATATGTACAGTAACTTCTGCTATCATATAAACAGTCATTTACGCTATACTATTTCCAATCATTTCTTATACCATATTTCCAATCATTTCTTATACCATATTTCCAATCATTTCTTATACCATATTTCCAATCATTTCTTATACCATATTTCCAATCATTTCCTTCAATGACATTGTTAAACTCAAAGTCATCAATTATCTTTCACATTCATCACCATTAAGTGCCGTATCCGCAACGAAGGTTTGTTGCAACAGTCCTCCAACATCCCGTCTCTTGTATTCGTGGTGCACTATGCTAGACTTAACATGGCCATCTCGTGATGTTACTCTCCCACTCGTATCTCTGCTTACCTCTCGCTCGCCTCCCCTCGACTTTACCCTAAATTAAGGTATTCAAATTAACTTATTTCAAAACTAATTTTAATGCTGAAAATTTAACCTGTTTCTGTGAAACACAAATGTACTTTATGACAACTATAATAATAATAATATCTTATATAATAATATAACCCAACAGACAATGATAGACAATAATATAACCCAACAGACAATAATATAACCCAACAGACAATATTTTATATTATATAATAATATAAAATAATATTATAACCCAACAGACAATGTATTAACCATTTGTTGCGGCGTAACTGTTCAATGTAGCCCACTACATAATCACTCATAGTCGCTTATTTAACATACTAGTTTCGTTGTAAACCATGATTCTTGATTTCACTCAACTCGGTAGATTGAAAACCACTACTGATAATGTGTGTAGTAAATACATTTTAAATCTACGAAATAAACGGGGGGGGGGGGGGGGAATTGTAATATGTTAAATCTTTTTTGTATTATCTGTTATAATGTTTTAGGATAACATCCATGCCAGCAAAGTTCTTCTTCTCTTATACATTTGTAATATCCAGCAAAATCTTACATAAAATCAGAACAGGCTTCACAAATACTAAAGATTATAAAAAATATTTAAAATCTACTCCTCGTATCTAGAAAACTGCAAATAAAATAAAATTTCAAGAACCCGCTGAAAGGTTTCTATGAAATTCAATGAAAACAGCTCCGTCTGGCGTGCTCCTGGTAGCGGACAGGAGCTGATCCACGCCCCAGGCCACGGGTTATTGATACAAAATGAAGCCGTTAGAAAGAATAGCCCGCTAATGAGTCCTCCTTTACCCGGTGACTGGAAGAGTGAAAAGAAATGTCCCCCCTGAAAGGGATCTTGCTATAACATCAGCCGCCGTTATGGTATTGAGGTGCAGCGATTATGCCTAAATAAACAAGGACGGTGAGAATAGCGGAGATGCCCACAGGGTATGAACTCAACGTTCCGTAGTCGTTACTAGCCTCCTAGTCCATATTTAATGATGTATCTGCTCTCTCTCGTCTCTTGTATTATTTGACTTGTTCGGATTTTACCGGCCCCTAAGAAATGTTATAATCTTATTCAATATCTAATTTGCTTTTCAGATGAGCTTGTCGTGCTCGGTAAGGACTTGATTCGCGCAAGACGTGTATTTTTCAGCTTACTGCTTCCACGACTGATCAAATGCCATCACGAGAGCAAGATTTGTTCTAAAATAATAAAGCACCCAGCCTAGTGTTTAAGTGCGTCAGGGAACACGACGGTAACGCTTTCTAACACTTCTTCAGTTTGATAGGGCTGTGACTATTATAAGTAGTGTGTACATTTGAAAAACACATCATCATTTCAGTAGCTTAGAGCAGTTGTGTCAACAGCCTTAAACACGACACAAGACAACTTATAATGTGCGAGTTAGTTTTTGGTACAATAATTGTGGTCTTTTACCAGAAATAGCATTTCTTCGAGAGTCTCATCATTTTCGGTATTTTCGGGAAATATTAATTATATTTTCTATTAGAAGTGAATATCAGCCACTTCATCCCCCACCCCACACTTCATCTCGACCACCCTTTTTCACCCAATAAAGTAAAAAAAAAATATGTGGCTAGTTGCAGAGCCGGCCCTAACAATTGAGGGGCCCAATGCGAAACGGATTGCGCGGGGCCCAGTCTGAGTAGGGAAGAGTAATAAAATAAATTCAAATATGAATTTATGAGCATATGAAGTGCAGGGCCCACTGCGGCCGCATAGGTTGCATTGGCCTAAGACCGGTCCTGGCTAGTTGGAAGGGTGGAGAAACAATGTAAAAACGATAAATAAGGATATAATGAAGAATTAAATAATAGTGACAAAAACTACATTTGAAAAAATCAACAAAAAAACATATTAGCATAGAGAACGAACTCAACAATCTGCAAGTCAATTAGTCTGATTGTTGTAAAATCGGATGTGTCACAATCTTACTCCCTACTTCATGTATTCCACCATGATATGGTTGGACGATTTGTATATTCCACCATGATATGGTTGGACGATTTGTGTATTCCACCATGATATGGTTGGACGATTTGCCTGTCTCTATGTACTATAAACTATATTTCTGTGTTAATTGCTGCCCCTACCCCTCCCTTAGCATATGTTAACATGACCTTTTAGTACTAGGAACATAGCCAAAAACCTACCCACTCCAGCGATTTTTCGGAAGAAGGTCATCAAATGAAGAATTGAAACACGAAAACTCACGATGACAAATTAAAAAAAAAAGATTTAAATATGTATGTAAATCCTCCTCCTCTGGAAGGAAACGAGCGCATCTACAGTCCTGCACAGAACATTCTTCATGGAAACGAGCGCATCTACAGTCCTGCACACAAAATTTTTCATGGAAACGAGCGCATCTACAGTACTGCACACAACATTCTTCACGGAAACGAACGCATCTACGTTCCTGCACACAACATTCTTCGTTGTTTACAGAGTTGGGTAATAGATAATAACACAGACCTGAATTACAAATTATTGTTTAAAAAAGTTAATCTTAATCTACAAATTGCCTTAATTTAGAAGAACCATGCAGCTGATACTTGTGAGACGTGATGAACAGTCATATGATCAACAAAACTTCTGACAATGAAGGCAACACGCACAAACTAGCAACATAGAGTGTGCCAATGTGCTATAGTCAAAAAGGGTATTAAAGTGACAAGATAATTGCTGCATTGAAACCTGTAATTCTTGTGCGGCTTTTGATTGATTTTCTTTGACCAGGTGAACATACTTCTTGCAGCCGAGAACATATTTATTCAAGATGGTACAATACAAGAATCAGTGGACAAATCACGTGACAACAGTCCGAATTTTTAATTTCATATGCTATTGCACTATCTTCGAAACTTAAAAAGTCGTAACTTAAAATACCGATCTAGCGATTTGCGCGTAATGAACTGGCCATCCGTCTCCCACTCAGTGTGCAGCTCGCATATGGATTGATTAGGGGCTCTCATCGCGCAACATGTCGAATATTGGATGCGTCGGTATGTGCGTCTTTATCGGAATTTCGTTCCGTTTAATTATGTTAGCTATTTGTTCCGTAGAAAGCTGTCCACTGATCTTGTATCGTACCTTCAAGATATTAAGATCTGAAACGTTCTCTTATAGAGCAAACTGTTTTATGATTGTATTACAGACATATAAGAGACTTGTAGATTAGAAACCTAAATGTCCCTTCTTCTGCGTTCATTCTCAAACTCCTGTAGATTTTAAGGATGTAGTTTGGAGACCGGAATGCTTTATTCCATGGTTCAAAGCTTAGCTGTGATATGTGCATCTCTCGATTTCCTCACTTCACTATCCAAATATCACTCAAATATCCAACGTCTTCATGGCTTCTGGATCAGTTTACTTTGAATCTCTATGGAATGGGACAGCCAACTCGACACCAAAACCCCCTTAGTCGCCTCCTATGACACGCGTGATATGAAGCAGTGCTGCTATTCTTTACTTCCCTATCGGGACCCGGAAACACACGAGCGACACATGTCCTACAATTTTAATCATCATCCTCAAGCGCCGTCTCCGCAACGAACTTTTGCTGCAACAGATCATACAAATAAAACAGGGAGTCAGACAGGGATGCGTGTTTTATCAGACCTATTCTCTTTATACAGGAAAACATATTGCGTGCAATAGTAGATATCCGAGGAATATCAGTGGGAGGACATAACATAAATAATTTGAGATATGCGAATGACACTGTTCTGATTGCAAAAAGTGAGGAAGACCGTCAAAATTTAATTAAAGTAGTAGTCACAGAAAGTAAAGAGAAAGGCCTCTTCCTAAATATCAAGAAAACAGAAGTAATGGTTAGAAACAAAATAACACACAAAAGAAACAACATAACACACCTTGCAAGATCATAGCGAATGATATAGTATTAAAACAGGTCCACCAATTCAAATATCTAGGTACAATTATTACAGCAGATGGAAGAATTTCAACAGAAATAAGATAAAGAATAGGACAGGCAAACACAACATTCAGAAAAATGAAAAATATGCTGTGTAATAAGACCTTGTCATTAGAGGTGAGAAAGAGAGTTCTGCAGTGCTATATAACCCCTATACTAACATATGGGTGCGAGTCTTGGACAATAAACAAACTGGAAAGTGGAAGATTGGAGGCAACAGAGATGTGGTTCTACAGAATAATGCTGAGAATACCATAGACTGCCAGGAAAACAAATGTAGAGGTGTTGAAAGAGTTAAATGCGAAACGGACCTTAATCAACAATATAAGAAAAAGGCAATCTTCTTTTCTTGGCCACTTCATGAGACAGGCAGGTTTAGAGAACATAATCACAACAGGCAAGATTGAAGGCACCAGAGACAGAAGGCTACAACGTGAGAAAATATTAGTTTGACAACCTGGCACGGCAGGGAAACAACAACGACTTTGATACATAATACTGTGGACAGAGATCTGTGGAGAGTCATGACTGCCTACGCCACCCGGCATGGCACCTGATGATGATGATCTATTCCTTACATCTACAAGATATTTTTGTTGTATGTCTGGCTGTTTTAGTGCTGATACGTCTTTCTGTAGTTCTTGAACTCTTCTATGTTCTATATTTTTAAGTTTGACATGTATTTTCCCATCACTGGATTATGGTCAGAGTTGATACCTTCGCCTGGATATGTTTTAGTGTTCTTTACACTATTTCTGAATCCTGATCATAATATAGTCTATTTAGTTCCTCTTTCTGTCTCCAGTTCTTTTCCATGTATATAATCTTCTATTTTCGTGTTCAAAGAATGTATTACATATGGTCATATTGTGCTCCTCAAAGAACTGTATGTCTTTCTTCTCTACCATTTCTTGTCCCTAGTCCAAATTACCCTAAAATGTTCTTGTCTTGTGTCTTCCTTTCCCAATTTTTGCATTCGTGTCTCCCATGGCTATTAAAATGTCTGTTGATTTTATTGGTTTGAGTAGTTGTTGTAGGTCTTCGTAGTAATGTTCTATTTCTTCTTCAGTGCAATCTGAGGTTGGTGCGTATATTTGTATAATGGCTAGATGTAACCGTTTTGTTTTGATCTTTAGCATCATCATTCTGTCGTTGTATAGAATTTTAATAACACGATTTTATTCAGAGACGAAAGTACTATTATTGTATTGTATATACTCACAAATTACAGTGCGCATGACTCTTATGCGCTGAGTGTAACTATAACCTCTGTGACAAACTATTAAGGAGCTATTGATAGATAACAGAAACGACATATTGAGATTGTTATGTGAGGTATAATTACTAACATGCGAACTGGCAATATAAACTAACACTTCATCTGTAGGTTAGAACGTCAATGTAAATACATTTTCTTATGCCTAGTTCATCATTTGAAGCCTTTTACTAATAGGTTTTCTTCACCATCTAAGAGAAAAAGGATGTAAAGTTTGTCCATCAAAGCCATTTTAGATGGCTACAGTTGTGGTCCTTGAAAGATAAAAGTCCAAGAGCTATTAGTTACAAGTGCCTTAATTCTTTTGGTACTTAATTGCATTCATTCTTTTGTTAAAATTTTCTTTTTATTGCTGTTCATGTTGTTTTCAGTAATAGTTTTTCCCCCATTTATTTTCTCATTTCCAGTTTTTATTTTTCAACCACACCAGCTTCCATGACTAATTGTGTATACGTATGTCATTGTCAACCTGGACTTTATGCTGTTCAATGTCAGCGTTCTAGTGGGTCAGTGATATTACTATTGTTTTCACTGATGTTATTCGGTTTTTTTCACTATTTGTTTTGTATTTTCTTTATACAGACCTTAAGGTTGAAACGTTGAAAGTGTCATGTATATTGTTATGTGTATGATTTCGTTCTACATAGAAATATGCCACATAGTCCGATAGTCTGCTGGTCTTCGTAAAACTACGACAAAAACCTGTGATTACGTAAGTAATATAGGTTATAAGCCAGCAGTTCTCTTGTCACTAACATATCTTTCTGATTATATAACGATATCGAATTCCATTTTGCTAGTTTTGTGTGTTGTCTTCATTGCCAGAAGATTTGTGGTGAAACACAGTAGCTGTTCTGCAGAATTATTTGTGCTTTCTTGCCGATTGTCCATTGCATTGAGTTGCCATATTGGCCATTTTATGTTCACATTGATCATAGTTGATAATTATTATCGAAATTTAGTCATAAACAATTGCAACTAACTGGCAACCCTGCCACATGACATGACATCGAAAGAACTGAAGAGCACTGATTCCTGTCCTATGCAGCACATTCTGAGCTGGGGAAACAGATAGCAAAATAGAACTTCAGTAGTCATATTTCTACCATTCTTCGTCACTTAAGTTTCCCATCTGACAGGCACATTTCAATGTTACACACAGGATACGAATAATTACCGCACTTCTGCACAGAAAGTACAGCATAGCTAATCACTTCTAAATATACCCTGCGGAACAGGAAACAGCTTCGTAAATATCCGGGGGGAAAAACTTAGAAACAGCGTGGGCTGGACTTCTATAAGTAAAACATGAAATTAGCATATGGCATATGCTTCTTGGATGGAGATTTGCATTTCTTAAATGCAGTTTTTAACTCCAGTCTCAGCTCAATTACATTTCGCTTGATTTTATTTTTTGGCTTTATACTTATTTCAGGACGTTTCGAATAGCATTCATGGTAATCTAGACTGACCTATATACAAATTGCCCTACAAAAATATCACAAATTAAAAATCAATGGCAAGGGGCAAACAAGAAAACAAAGTTACAACTAATAAGGTGTTATATTTTACCAGTATTGACATATAGTTTGAATCTGGGGTAATGACATACGAAATAGAAAAGAAAAATATCAGCATTTGAAATGAAATGTTAGGGAACTGTTATAACAATATCATTATCAAAGAGGATCTAACAAAGACGTTCGCGGAAAATTGAACATGAAAGAAGATTAGTATTTCTAAACCATCAAACAAGCTGGTATATTTTGGATATATGGTAAAACACATTGCCTACAAAAGATTACTCATCAAGAGAAAGGCTCCGGGTAAGAACAAGAGGCAACCCAAGACCCTGGTGGACACAACAAGAGGCCACTGAAGACCCTGATGGGCACAACATGAGACCACCCAAGACTCTGATGGGCACAACATGAGGCCACCCAAGATGCTGATGAACATAATAAGAATGAACCAAAGGTGCGGATGGACACAACAAGAGGCCACCCAAGGCACTGATTGACACAATAAGAGGCCACTTATTTATACAATTTACCGAAGACGTTGATGGACACAGCATAACGAAGACCTTGAGTGGGGGAGGTACCTGTGAATAAATTACGTCAACAATTATAGGATGAGATACTCTAATACTGTATGACGTTTCGGTCTATTTTTCCCTTCTAGGCGGAGCACTGAAACTTCAGTGAATTCCTTCTAGACTTCTAACATCTGCTCTCAAATCTCGTATAGATTCAATACGGTGTGTCAAACTATCAGAGTAACTAGCACAGTGTGTCAGAGATTTAACACAATGAAATTCAAAAAAAATATAACTGTCAGGAATTCAACACAGTGAATCAAACTGTCAGAGAGAGTCTGTCTGTCTGTCTGTCTGTCTTTCTGTCTGTCTGTCTATCTGTCTATCTATCTATCTATCTTTCTATCTATCTATCTATCTATCTATCTATCTATCTATCTATCTATCTATCTATCTATCTATCTATCTATCTATCTATCTATCTATCTATCTATCTATCTATCTATCTATCTATCTATCTATCTATCTATCTATCTATCTATCTATCTATCTATCTATCTGTCAGTCTATATGTCAGTCTATATGTCTGTATGTCTGTCTGTCTGTCTGTCTTTCGTCTATTCACTGTTTTTAATGTAAGGCTTCACAGAATTTAATTACGATCTGTTTTCAAGCTATGGCACGTTTGATCGCTGAATATGCAGTAATATTGTGACGTCTCAGAGTGTTGTATTTCCCTAAACCATCTTCTTGGTCTTCCTCTGCCTCTTGATGTTTCCATTTTCATGTTGTATGCTCTTTCTGCTGGACGGCTATTTAACACGGCTACGTTGAATGTGTGCGATCTAAGTGACAAGAGACATAATGAGAAATCAGAAAGATAGTGAATACACATTATGTAAACAATTTATAGAGAGAGCAGATCAACTGGTTCAGCGACCTTATGCGACTGTAACCATCACAACCAGCCATTCAAATATACAACAGCAGAAATGTTGTTGTTCGTCCATCACAAGTGATGATGACCATTTGTTACATCCACTTTTGAAAATTCAATTTTAGTTATGTCCTTGATTATGAGTTCGTAGATGGCTAATGAGCCCTATTCAAGCATGTGTTAGAGTCATTGTCGAGGAGTGTACGTACATTCCATGCTCCTAGAGTCAGGGGGAAGATTCAATCAGAGAGATTGTTAAAAAAACACAGCCTAATCATAGCAAGCGCTACAAAGATGACCACAGACATAAAACTTCAACTCCCCAGGACACCTAACAGCATTGTGAGAAAAAGACAATAGATAGATATGTCATTTGTCATAGATGAAGGCTGTTATAAATTCACGGCAGAAAAAGTTATATTTTCCAAGGCTTCAGATATGAGAATGGACCAATTCTGACCATAGAAGAGCTTTTTTATGCAGTGGTGGAATATATGGCCTACTGTTGTCCACAGAAACATGACACAGAGGAAAAAGTATTAAAACTGTGTGGGGGAGTTATAGAACTGTCAAAGATCTGTAGTCAAAATCAGGTAACTACTTAAAGAATAACTGACTGTATTATAATAATAATATAATAATACCCATGACCTGTCAGGATCGTAGGTTGCAACGCTGGGGGCTACGACACAAAAGACATTCCCAACCATTCGAATGAGTGTATAAAATCATGCTCAGACTATTCCTTGATGTCGTCAATCCAGTATTTTCTGTGTTTGCCTCGTCTCCTTCTACCCTCGAATACTCCTATCACAGTAGCTTAGAAAGTGAACCGTGTCTTGTTGCATGTTAACAAGTTAACGTTGTTTCACCCCTGCCAAAAGTGACTCTTGATAAGTTTGTTATTTCCTGCAGGTCAAATATATTTGCCTTGTGTCCTATATAATTAACAATAATTGGATTATACACTGATAGGAGGAGAAAAGGCAGACGAAGAAGAAGATGGACCGACGACATTAAAGATAAAAAGAGAACGTCGTTGGAAAATGCAAGCAGCATGACCTAAAACAGAAATATATTCAGGAAGTTCATTCCGAATATAACGTTCTGGAAGAGAATTCGTCACATGACACACTGATAACCTTAAGAAACCTTGACATTCAATTACCTTTTTTAAAACGGCGGCAGTAGAGTTGTTGAAGTAGGGTGACCATGGATAAAAGATGAGTGAGATTCACTGCTCCAGACTAACTGCAAGCTGGTAGATAAGGGAAGGGAGGGGCATTTGGGATGTTCAACCCCTTTCCCCTATAAAATCAGACCATAACTTTTAGTATTAAGAACTTAATCGAAAGGTGCATAAGACCCTTACCGTAGCGATTTTCAGAAACGGTCATCAAATATTTCTTCCAAAAGTGTAACCTACACACGAAAATGGGCAAATGACCGTTTAAAATATTTTTTAGGTTAACCGCCTTGATTAACCACCTTCTTACTGAAAATGTAGCTACGGCCGTGCTACAGTGCCTTTTTCCATCTTTATCTTCCAAACAAATAGGTTTTTCTAAGCAAATTATCTTTGTGTGAATACCAATAGATGTTTATGTGTATGTAAGTATGTATGTGTATTTACGTAGGTGTATGTATATATGTGCAGCGCAGTTTTAGAGAATGTTTTTTTTTACATTTAAAATAAAAAAGCATCTCAATAAATTCTAAGGATTTAACAGAAACAGGACACGTCAGAACATCCGGAGAAATATCACATGAAGCACGTAATGACAGCATCGATCGTTGATATGTGGATCGCATCTACACTACAAATGCTTACCTTTTCGACAATATAGACAAACTTTGAAAAGTGGTATCTATAGAAACAACAATAATATATGTAAACAAACAGATACGGAAAAAGACACATTCTAAATTTCTTTTCTTATCATTTTTACCAAGAAAAAAGAACAACAAAAGGGCAGAAAAAACCGGAAAAGATATGTGAAAATATCACCTGGAAATCATTAATCTTGGTGTCGTCTTTTATTGACGAATCAATCGTGATATTTTATCCAAACATTTTTTGGATGTGTACGCCTTGCGTCTTGTTTTTTTCCTTAATGTAGGTTATAATATACCGAAATATTGATTTGTCTTCATTTATATTTACTTATTGGACGGTACGGTTGTTTTATTATGTTAACACGTACTTACCTTTCTGTGTCACAATTGTAAATTTATATCGGTTACAGCGGCCTGAATCTGTTGGTCAGATCTACCTGGCATTTTCATTATTAAGCGAGTTTTAGACAATTGATTATGTTTATCCAGGTTCCTTCCGTGCCTTAGGTTCGCCAGACGACCCCCCCCCCCTCCCCCGATGCAAAACGTCGTATAACTGGACCTATGTTGGAATATATGACTATCGTCACGTCGACGAATTAAACACTGCATATCCAGACCAAGTCTGTAGATAAGAGAGAAAGATTTGAGGTGTTCTACCTCCACCCCCAGGTAATGAGAATATTACACTTAGTGCAAAGAAGCAAGCTAAAAGAAGCGGCGAAACCCCCTACTCCCCTCCCCCACGCCTCCTGCTGACTTCCCAATAAACGCCACCAAAAATGTCACTTTAATGAAAAATTTACCCACGGAAACGAAAAAAAAATGCCTTCTTTTTTATAAATCTCTCCTCCCCTTACCGAAAACTTATCTACGGCCCTGATCCAGACATACTGGATGTTCTATTGCACTCGACCTGCGGCGGGTACAACTGGCAGATCCTGTATTATTCCCTATATTGGTGGTCTCTTGCAGACCCAGGTGGTGACGTTTTCATTGAGCACGTGTATCCTCACACCAGGTCGGGAAAATGTCTTGTTTGACACTGCTGGGGATGAGAAGAAAACATATTAGGTAGTGCAGTGTGTACATGCCCTATTCATTGACTGTTGCACATAGCTACGGCTGTTGTAACATGACTTATTGTCTACAGGTATTCATGCGTTAAGACGTGTATACTTCGTGTTAAGATACCTTCTACATTCTTACAGCGATCAGTTATAATGCCTCCGTAATGTGATTCGACTGTTTTGATATTGATATTATTTGCCGACTTCCGTGTGTCACCTCCGCAACTAAAGATTTTGTTTTGTCCTGTAAAGTATCACCCATTTTCTTCCATGTTGAAGGCATATGGTAGAAACGTCTGTCTTTATAATATGTAAAGCTGCTTTCCTTGATATTTTAATTTGTCCCATACTATGAAAGTGCATATTTTATAATACGTTTTCTTCATCATCTTTAGCGCTTGTTCTCAAACTCCTGCAGATTAGCAGGATACAGTTCCGAGAACAGAATGTCCGTTTACATCTCAGCTGCGATATCTGCGCCTATCGATCTGACAGATCCTATTGACAGATCATGATGGTTTCTGTGTCAATTTCATCCTATATGGGGCGGGACAGCTAAATTCACCTCAAAATCTCATTATTCATCACCTACAACATGAGTGGCAGATAACAGTGTTGCTATTCTTTGCTCCTCTTCTGGCACCGGCAACACAAGGCTGTTTCTAATGAGTATTATAAATAGATGAGTTTCATTCGGGCTAACGCTGTTATTGCCGCTACTATAGCTGATTTTTTAGCTAGACCGAAGGTATATTTATTCCTCATTACAAATAGTTCGATTTTGCTTCTTTTAGATTTGCTTTTATGGTCGAATGGAAAGTTTGGTTATACAATCGTAACAATATATTTGATTTTATACATTATATAATATATGTATTTATGTAATCATACCTCCAGTATGCCGAACACAGACGTGTCGGACCATTGGCGCAAATAACCGGCGATACAACGCATTTCCATTCTCTGGACATCCTGCATCTTTCTGGAAATCTAGTAGGAGCATTGTCCTGCTGCAAGAGATACCGTGGGGGTTTGAGAATGAACACTGAAGAAGAAGAAGAAGCTCCAGTACATTTAACATATACAGGAAGCACATTACAAGAGACCCAGTCAGGATTATCTATCTGCCTATCGTCTTTTCTCTGCGTTTGCTGTAAGGCTTCACAGGATTGAAGGACGATCGGTTTTCGAGTTATGACACGTTTAGTTGCTGAACATGCAGTAATATTGTGATGTATCAAAGTGTTTGTAACTCCTTCAACCATTCTTGGTCTTCCTCTGCCTCTTGCTGCTTCCATTTTCATGATATATGCTCTTGCTGCTGGCGAGAGGGTTCATTCTCATTAAATGGCTGAACCATTTCAGTCTATTGTTTTCAATGTTTTTGACCATAGATGTTGTTCCAACAAAATTCAGGAATATAACACATCTTTATCGATTGGAGGTAGTCTATCTGCAAGTTGCGCATCGCTGGTCATATTGTATCTGGCTAGAAACAAGAACTACAATGGTTATCAGAGAGTTAGAAAAAGTTACCGGCAAATACGAAATAGAAATAAACACAGAAAAGGGCAAGATCTTAGTGAACATGCAGAGACACAGAAGTACAGGCCAACATGGTAATGAATGGGAATACAATAGAAGACGTGAATGCTTTAAATATTAAAGGTCCTGTATATGTAGCGATAGAAAATCCGAACCAGAATTAAAGATAAGGCTGATATGGCCTTAACTGTTATACCAAGGCTAAGCTTAATGTTTAATTAATTAATGTCTTATGTATTATTAATGTCTCAATAATAAGCCTCAAGCCCTGTTAGACATGGTAGTACGAGAAAGTGAAAGCGGAGACCAGAGTCTAAACAAGAAGAAAACAGAAGTGATGGTTGTTTCAAAGAAATACACACCACCAAGATGCAGTATTAATATCAATAATGCAAAGAAAATCAAGTGGATAAAAGCAAGTATCTTGGCACCATTTTAACATCGGGGATGGCCGTGGTTCAAATGAAATAAAGAGCAGGATAGCACAGGCCAATTCAGCGTTTCAAAAAAAATAAATGAGGAACATTGTATTTAATATGGTACTATCAATTACCATGCGAATTCGAGTGCTAGGATGATGTTTCGAACCATTTTTCTTTATGGATGTGAAACATGAACGGTAAACAATAGAGCTCAATGTGAGCTGGATGCAACTGAGATGTGGCTTTTGGGAAAAATTATTAAAATTATATAGAAAGTCAAGAAAACTAATTTAGAGGTAATAGGAGATGCAAGAGGGAAAAGACAAATTATAGCAAAACTTAGAAACAGACAGTCACAATTTTTAGATTATGTGATGAGAGGAGCACAACGACCATTTAATAATCACTGGAGAGATCAAGCATGAAAGAGAAAGAGGAAGACAAAGAGAAAATGTTGGATGAGTTGTCACTGTTGCACAACAGAATGCAACCAGCTGAAAGTATTAACAACACAAGTGACATACAATTATAGAGCATGGTCGCCTAAGACACTCGACATGACACTTAATTGATTAACTAATTGATTGAAACTTAATTTAGAATTGCAATATCAGTGTTAAAGTAAGATCAACTTACTCTGACAAGTGTTTTCTGTTATGATATGTGGTTGTGAGAGCTGGGCACTCACTGCAGAAATGAATAGACAGACACCTGCCTTCAAATACAAGTGTTATACGCGATTTTTTGCGGATTTCATATAAAGCAAATGTTTACGCAAGAAAACATGAGAAAATCTCACAGGTTTCACATGAATCACTGTTTTCAAAAGTAAAACAACGAAAACATGCATAGTTTGGATATGTATACCGACATGATGCTCTGTCAAAAGCGAACTTGCAAGGAACCATTAAAAGTGAAATATCATCATTAATTGAAAAATAGTAATTATTTCATTAAAGGTGAAACAAGCAGGGGCCAAATAAAAAAGAACAGACAACATCAAAGACTGGGCCAATAAAGATTTATTCAAACTCGTCCGCATCAATTTTGATAGAAATCACTCAATGACTATGTTTTGACAAATACAAAGTGGGTCCCTCCTGCGATGCTTACTGGTTATGGATGAATAGATATCTACTATAATTTCAGCTGCTATCATTTGTTAATTAACCTGTCTGATCTGATAACACCGACAGTCTTCTACCTTATTTTTGTATAGACTACAAGTTATATTCTTTCTTACCTTATGGACTCATTAACCTTAAAACAAGTTGTAACGAATGTCTTTTTTTAAATTAGCACTTGTATACAGAAAATACAGGGACTTATCTGCCTTAGATATTTGATTGCTGAACTGTTTTGCTTTAGTTTATGATAGCGCCCGTGTGTTGCCGCGGCCCGAAAGGGGAGCAAAGAATAGCAACACTGTTTACCTTCCAATAATGTCGTAAAAGGCGACTAAGGAGGTTATAGAATGGAGTTGGCTGTCCCATCCCATATAGGGTCAGTGACCCAAAGCCATGCTGAAGTCGGATGTGTCCGGCCGAAAGGCGCAGATATCGCAGCAATGGTGTAAACCATGGCACAACTCATTCTATTCTCCGGACTACATCCTGCTAATCTACAGGAGTTTGAGAACGAACGCAGAAGAAGTTATCGAAAGCAAAATAAACAAGTGTGAACGTTTGTTATATTTTTCTAGGTTTTCTATTATTACAGGCTGTTCGTTCGCTCTCTGGATTGTGAGCATGAGAAATCCCACACACATTCACTTATATAGCTATACATCAATCTAATCATTCAACTGTTCAGCAAACCTGTCAGCCAAACAACTGAAAATGTGTGATATCGATAATAATGCTGATTGTCATTTAGCCCTTCATTTCAACAGTCAAACATATTGCAGTGAGAGTGACTATTTAGTCACTGGTTTTGAACCTTTATTTTATAACAACTTGTTACAGCTTTTTTCCTGGACGGTTGTTTTATATACCGATTCGGTGTGCACAAGTCACATTAACTGAACATCCTCCACTATTTCAGTTAGTTTCCACCCACACACTAACCTCCTCCATAATATGGTGCCATACAATGATAGTTTATTTACAATCTTTCTTCCATATTAAATATATGTACACGAATGTTGTTTAGGTTAAGTAAAATGTTCTTACTATGGTAAGCTGCGTTCCTTTCAGCAGCGAAGATTAGCCCAATGTGGGTACTTCAGAGCTCTATAACCGTACAAATAATGGAGGTTGTGGTTCTGATAATCCGAACCCCATCACCACAACCCCCAACACACAAAAATATGCACGAACATACAAGTATATGTTTAGATGTGCTGATGTAAATATTTTTGGTGTCGGCACATTATTGATGTATGTATGTATATATATATATATATGTGTCTATGGGATAGATAATGTTCCAATATATTGTCTCAACCTTGTACATTAAATGAACATGTTCTAGTATATTGTATTAATTATATCTATGGTATAGATTATGTACCTTGATATTGTCAAAGGAATGTTTGTTCTCTTCAATTTAATGTTTATTACATTTCTTATCGGTGAGCACTTTCTAATTTCTTCATTCAGTTCACTTTTTGTTCCAATTATTTTTACAATATTGTATATAATATGTCAGTATTTATATTTCTTGTTGCAGTTTTGCGGAATTCTTTATTCTTGATTAGAAATTAGTTTCATGTGGGACATTCTCATATGTGCTCCTCTCTCTGTTCAAGCAGCTATGTCAGTGTATGTAGACTCAGAGTCCCGGTCAGGTGTTGATTTCGTGATCTTCGGGCATTTCAAATTATTTACGCTTCCTACCCTCCTCTCTAGATACTCCCTTTTCTAACATTCTCTGTGTGCACGTTCTCAGCTTCATTAACATCATCTTCATCTTGAAATGAATTTATTACTGCCTTGATCAAGTCTGATTTATCTCTTCTCAGCATTGTACCGTCTATCACCGCATTGCCTGCCAATAACTCGGCCTCTCGTTTCCTCTGACCCCAGTATGACCAGGGCAGTATGCTCGGGACAACTTAGTTGTTCAGAAAGTCTCACCATTTTTTTATCAGTATATACTTTTATATCTTGCGCAGCATGCTTTGAGAGTCTGTGAGTGTTACCGAGTGTGTTGATGTATCAGTTATCAACCAAATAAGTGCTGCTGTAACTCTCACTTTCTCCGTCCTCATGCTCGATGTGACAGTAGAATATGCTGATGATTTCTCAACCAACTTCACGCCATTTCTGTAGGCAACAAAACCCCCAACCGCTTTTATTTGTGGGTCAAGGTTTTTCTGTATTACATATTGTTAATATTTTATATGAATATATTAGTTTTTTTGGTAATTTAAATGTTATTAATCGTGCATCCTTATTGTGCTGAATAATGCTTTGGCTGTTAATTTATATCATCCTAATTTTCTTCTTCTTCTTCATTCTTCAGCGTTCATTCTCAAATTCCCACTGGATTTCTCTTGTAACAGGACAATGGTCCTACAAGATTTACAGTTGGATGTAGTCTAGAGAATGGAACTGCGCTGTGTTGCCGTTTTAATTGCGCCAATGTTCCAGCACATCCGTCTTCGGCGGGTATTTTTTAAAAATTGTATTTACTTCCATTATCGTATCAGACTATATGGTGTTTTATTTTATTCTTTTGTGACGCATCCATACGTATGTCCATAATATTTATTTTAGTGTACATGTCACTATGGCCAACGCCGGATCAGCCGATCTTCTCTGGATTTCTGGTAATTATATATTAAGAACGTCCATGAGTTGACGGGTCCGAAAGGGAAGTAAAGAATAAGACAACACTAAGATTTACCATCCATGCCGTTTCAGGTGCATCTGATTTTTAAACACCATACGTCAAAGTGAGCCAATAGTCATGCTCAAGTCGGGTGTGCCAGTTATAAGACACAAATATTACATCTACACTGTAAACAATTATACAATGAATTCCGTTCTCTGTACTACATTTTACTAAGCATCACGATTTGAGAATGAACGCTTAGGAAGAATACTCAAACAATGTATCTTTGTTTATACTTATATTAAGTGTCCTCGATGGAAATGTCGAAAATGTACCGATTATAAACTATCTTTTTGTTCTAAAAAAAAGCAAGGGTTCTGACACAATGCTTCCGTTGCCCACATTAACACCATATGACATATGGTGTCGGATTCGGTAATCTAGATCAGCACCTGAACAATCACATTAATCACATATCAAGAAGGCAGGTACATGCGGTAAATTTGGTGCTCTGCTAACAGTGAGTAGAACCGTTAAACAAATACAAACCTTTCGTCTGCATAGAGCACTTTCACTGCAAGAAGATATGCAGCTAGTGACATGTCATTCATATCAGTATGATGTTATATTTATTAGTTCTGTGTGTTCTTTCTTGGCTATATTTTGATAATGACATTTTGGTCCAAACGTCGATTTGCTCGATTTTGTTTTTTTTCTACGTGTAAAATTATTGTTTAACTTATATACGTATGAATAAATATATATGTATATATTTATCATATCGTACATATTTTTACCGTAGTTTCCCATTACATTTTTTCATATATACGCATTGATTACCTGTAAGTAACATAGGAATTCTTACTTATTCGTGGTTCAGACGTACAGATGAGTACAAAGTGTATTTTAATACTTTAATGGCGCTATTTTTTAACTTTTAATATCTGAGGCACATAGTATTTTGACAATGATGATTATTGAATGTGAAGGTACTACTAATACATTCATTGACATCGCTAGTAGAATGTGGACAGGCGGCTTTCGAATTATGAGAAAATTCAACGAAGTAGAATTTGTGATACTCTAGCGCAGCGGCTCTCAACCTTTCTAAACCTTCGACCCTTGAATACAGTACCTCATGTTGTGGTAACACCCCCCCCCTCCCAAAACCATATAATTATTTTCGTTACTACTTCATAACTATAATTTTGCTACTGTTATGAAATGTAATGTAAATTTCTGATGTTCAGGATGTATTTTCGTTGTTACAATTGAACATAATTAAAGCATAGTGATTAATCAAAAAAATAATATGCAATTATATATTGTAAAATATTTATTTATAGTTACACATACATGAAATTTTGTCTTGAAGCATTGTGTAGTGTGGGTAACAGTCTTAATATAACAACAGTAAACTACATTGCTACATTTTGAGACAGTATGGGTAAAAGCCATCGTCAGTGTGAAGGTTGAGGTTGCTTCTTTTTCAGCAGATCAGAAATTCTCAGGGCAGTCTTTTTGCAAGAGCACAACGAAGATCATCTTCCACAACAAATCTACTTCTGTATTTAGATTTGATAACCAACAAGCTGGAAAACTCTGTTTCACAAAGATATTGTTTTGGAAATGGAAGAAGGCGCATCACGGACAGAACAGGAAATGACTGCAAACATCATAATTTTGTAACTGACATTGTAGAGAAATCAGTTTTCGCTGCATCCTTGTTTATTAGGTTAAATGAATTCCTCTTGTGCTGTGGCAGGAACATCTTCAACTGAAACTGTGAATGGAACTGTGACAGGTGCGAATGAGGTTTCTGGTAGATTTGGAAAGAGCGAAGACATTTCGTCTGCAAGCATGTGCAAGTGTTATTTCAGAAAAATTATCATCGTAATACTTTTGTCTGGTTTAATGTCATTTTTCGCAAAGAAAGCACATAAGGAAAGCAGGAAGGCAACATGTAAATTTTATTATCATGGTTGTTTTTTTTTTTTTTTTTTTTTTTTTACAAGCTGAATTTTCATTTGGTATGATCGGATCTTTTCAGACAAAATCTAGACATGTTGCATTTGATCCTTGCAGTGATAAATTTATAAAATGTACTTACTGTTCAAAACTGAAATCCAACAGGTAAATCGAGGAATAGGTTAATGACGTTTTACTAATAACTAAAGACACACATAATAACACAAAATTACAAATATAGACATATTTCAAGTGATCGAAAGAGGAAGAACAATAAAATAACACACACAAATTGACATTTCGACCAAGACGCCTTTATCAAAACAAGAATTAAAACAAAATTAGAATATACAACAGAAAACGGACAGTAAGGATACAGACGTTCACACTGGCATGTGTAATATAGATTGGCCAGAAGAGGTGAAACGACACCGGGCAAGGAGTATACAAAAATTACCACATACATGTGACACGAATAAACAGAAACTGTGGAACACTTAGAATCATACATGGGACAGGCGCTCATTGATGACGTCGGGTTTAAGAGTGTCATATCGGTAAATGTAGCGGTTCTCAAGCGCAAGGCGTGTCCGGTCGTCAGAGAATCCCCATTTAATAACCGTAACCTGAATGTCCTGGGTGCCCCGATCGCCCATGCCAATGAAGTGGACGTCTACAGGATAAATCTTTTTTGGTTTTTTGTTTTTCTATGTCCACAGAATCGGTCTGCGAGCCTCCTTCCGGTTTCACCTATATATGTCATGACGCAACGCTTGCATATGATGGCATAGTTTGCGGGGCACTCAATGGTGAAGGTGGAAGGTGACAGATCGGGTCAGACTGACATAGGCACAGATGTAGCATTTGCTGTGTTTGCATCAGTGAGTGCCTGTTTCATGTATGATTCTAGTTGTTTTATAGTTTCTTCTTGTTTCGTGGTGCATGTATGTAGTCATTTGTGTATATTCCTTGTCCGGTGTCGTTTCACCTCTTCCGGTCAATCTATATTAAACATGCATTGTGAACATCCATGTCCTTACTGTCCATTTTATGTTGTATGTTTTAATTTTGTTTTAATTTTTCTCTTGATAAAGGCCTTGTGTTCGAAACGTCGATTTATGTGTGTTATTATGTGTGTCTTTAGTGATTAGCAAAACTTCATTACCCTTTTCCAGTGATACAAAATTTTAATACAAGGAGTCATAGTGACAAGATTACCTAAACCATGATCTATTTTATTATTGATAGTAAAAAGCTCTGATATAACCAAATTTAACTCGCGTTATAGGTTGAAAGCGGCGTAACTCACCACAAGTGGTCCAAGTAAATTACCAACAGCAATGACATTTGCTTAGCCCGATTAAAAGATCGGACTTCCCAGACTATGCTTTGTGGTAAGCCAATGGCTTAATGATGCAAATCAACTGTAGTAGGTATGCAATGTGTACTTAGATCGTGAAAATGTCAAAAGTATTGTTTAAGATATAAACTATTTTATATTATAGTAATTTAAAACGCTGACCGGTAGATGTGAACATTGTTTCTTCTTCTAAATCTTCTTCAGCGTTCATTCTCAAACTCCCGTTGGATCTCTTTTGTAGCAGGACTACTAGATTTCCAGCAGGATGTAGTCCAGAGAAAGGAATGCGGTGTGTCGCCGTTTTTTTGCGCCAATGGCCCGACACATCCGTCTTCGATGAGAACATTGTTTTAAATTAGATATTTATATATTCCTATCCACATCACCAACTGCTTTGAAATTTGGTGTGAGCAGTTACTATTATCATTAACCTAACAAAAACATGTATTTCCCAGAGTACATTAATATTGTTTAGAATATCGCTGTATGATGATATAGAAAAGATACTGATTGCTTACAAGAGGGACAGGGCACAGTTTCACAGTTATAAAATACAGATAGCTATTAAACATATACACTACAGTCCAGAATTAGCAGTATAGTGGACAATGTAGTTATCTGCGAGAAATATCATATTTAGATATATTCGTAACAAAATAATGTCACGTTTATGAGTGCTTGTACTTTAACACATCTAACATCAAATATGAGGGAACACGCCCAGAATTGAATGTACACATTTACATATATTTGACAGAGAACATTATTCTCTTCTATTCAAGGTAGACCATGAAACGCATCATAACATAAACGATTTGTAATACTGTAAAATTTAATATTTAAGCTACGTAAATCGCATATGCCCAAAAATATCCAAATAAATCATAGCGCGTCCAATCCAAATTACACGTGAACTTATAGGTCTAATTTATGGTACATCATCATTAATCTAAAACTACCTACACACAATTACCCTCAATCACTGTTATGTATACATTAGTTAGTGACTCATAGTAGCAAGCAAGATTCATTGAACGTCTCGCTAAACGATCAGAAACTTGAAAAACGTTATCATCTTCAAATACTGTGGACCTCAAATTTACGATGATGACAATTTGAGAAATGTGATCATCATAGGTACTTAATATCAATATGAAGTCGGATGTGTCAAGCCGAAATGTGCCTATATCACAGCTGCGTTGTAAATCATGACACACCTCATTTCGCTCTCTGGAATATATCCTGATAATCTGTAGGAGAGTGATCGAAAAAGAAGAATGAATCGAGATAGTGATACCTGCCATGGCAAGGAAAATAAGATGTGAAAATCAATATTACGAAAAATAGCAATCGATATTGATCGATAGTGTTAACAATTGAAAGGAACAGTTGAGGGTGATGAAGAGGTCACCAAAAAAATCTTGGAACGACAACTTCCAAGAAATGCTCTATACACAGCATGGCTGAAGACAGATGATTGAAAGGCTGTTTTATGATTTATGCTTCCAATGCAGCAACCATGTGACTATAAACGGTTGTGAGCTTTATTACTATATTATTATTATAATACAAAGGTTTGCGAGAAAATCAGGGTACGCATTTCTAATCGAACTGCAGGATTGCTGCTACACGTAATACTACGGGATGTTGAGAAGTAAAGGGATAATGTATGTGTAAAAATAAACAGTTTTCAGGTTTTTATCGTCTTCAGTTTTTTTCTAAAGAGCCATTTGTGACTTACTTATTGACTCCCCCTCGTACTACTAATTATGTTATTATTATTATTATTATTATTATTATTACTATTACTATTACCACTTCTACTACTACTATTACTACTACTACTACTATTACTGCTAATACTACTACTACTACTACTACTGCTGCTGCTGCTGCTGCTACTACTACTACTACTACTACTGCTGCTACTACTACTACTACTACTACTACTACTGCTGCTGCTACTACTACTACTACTACTACTACTGCTACTGCTGCTACTACTACTACTACGACTGCTGCTGCTGCTACCACTACTACTACTACTAAAATTACTAACTTATTTTTTCACTTATTTTTCAGATGCATAATTCTATCAACTGTAAACCATCTCTCCACAACAATTAACCGCGAAAAAGAATCCCGAAAATGAAAAAAAGACAAGAAAAACCAAGCAGAGGACTTATAGAAATAAAGTTATTGGTTTCAAGTCCATTGTATGTGTGGACTCACACGTCAAAAACCTAGTTGCCTTATTTCAAACCATGCCCATCTTCTCTTGCTAAGTAGAAACAATATGTCACATGGCTCACCGAAATAAAACTATTGGCTACAGTCTCATTATCTGTCACAAGTTTCACAGTAATTAAGTTAATATTATATATTCTTTCACAGATTGCAATTTTGGACACAATTACATGCCGCAAATTGCACATGTAAAGTGATCTCTAATCACTATAGAAGAGTTCAGATCATCATGAAGTAATAGTTGAAATGTAAAATGTGTTCCTCCTAAGCTGAAATGCCCTTTTTTATGTTAGCGTGTCCGCGTGTTTGTGTGTGTGTTTGGTTGTGTGTGTAGTGTGGTGTGTGTGTTTGTGTGTGTGTGTTTGCGTGTGTGTGTGTGTGTGTGTGTTTGATTTTGGTTGTTTGTGTGTATTTGGTTGTGTGTGTTTGTGTTTACGTGTGTGTATGTGTTTGTGTGTTTGGTTGTGTGTGTGTGTGTATACGTATGTGTTTTCGTGCGTGCGTGTTTATGTGCTTTTGATATTCGTGAACACTATTTCTTACATTACGTTAAATTATATCATTGTTGCGTAGCCCCACCGTAAAATACTGGTACATAGCTTCTGCGTAAATCTGTTCAACATATTGCGTTGGATGAAGCTGCAGAAGTCGGGGTCAAAATCTTATTTATGTGTACAGGTGTTGATGTGACGTTTTCCATAGAACCATGCAAAACAAACTGTTGAAAGGTGCAAAGAAGTGCTAGGTAGAAGGCGGTCAAAAAGTGAGAGAAATCGAATGATAAATTGGGAAGGAAAGGATGGAACACATATTCAATGCAGAAATGGGTGGAACTGTACAAAGTTGGTTGATGTATTTATTACTTTTAATCCATCCTGCGATTTTTCTCATTTAGACATATAATGTTTCTGTAAACCTTACGTTTGCCTTGATAATTTCCTTAAGATCTGCTTACAGATCATTGTTAGAAATACTGTTCCTGGATATATTTCACGTAACCTGAAACTGTGGGGAAAAGGGACATTAAAAATCAATATAATACCGCCGATAAGTACTAATCGAAAGTCTCGCTCTACGTCTGCCACGTATATACAAGACTGATGACGGTCGTGATTACAGTGACTTCATGCGCAGACATCTAGGTATACACATGGACTAACTATGGTGTCACAGTAAGGGGCGGTTGTTAGCAATCATTGAAGGATTTCCTGCACAGTATTTATTAACTCCTTCTCCAGAATAATTTAGCGTGTTGATCTTACACGGGCTAATTCATCTAGGCTGATGCGGCTGATCATTCGTATATACATATATTGTGTGTCACAAGCTAATGAATAGGGCGAAAAAAGTAGGATACGTAACGCTGTTTGGGATCAGCGCGCAAAACTATCTCGGAGAAGATTGAAATAGTATTTTTTCTGGTATTTTGTATGCTTTATCCATTTATCCATCGACAGCTGCGTTTCATAATCTCTCTCTCTCTCTTTCACTCTCTTTCTCTCTCTCTCTCTCTCTCTTTTCTCTTTCTGTCTTTCTCTCTTTCTCTCTCCTGGTTTTCTTTAGTATGGTAGACGACAGACAAAGATGGAGATTTTTGGAAGCTCATGAACTTTTCAAGTCCCAGACATTTAACAGTTAACTTATCAGCAGCTAGAAGAGAAATGAGAACTTTCTTAGATAATATGTATGAAATCACACGATGATGGAAGAATGGTTATGGTATTATTTTTCACATCACTGCTAACAGTTAAAGTTGTATCCTTTTTTGTTGTTGTTAAAAATGGAGAACTACTAATACTATTACGGACGGAGGAGGGGGGGGGGTATGGAATAAGTCTAAACCCGATATCTACGGTCTTATTAATAATTTCCTGAGTTAATCAATGATGGTCAGTTTTCATGCTATTTCAACATTCCATTACGTGGACATCCATTCATGTTTGTTCTGTTATTCTCCTTGTTTCTGAGCTATACAAGAACAAAGTGAACTTTTGAGTGAATGATTCTTGGTTTTGTATTTGCTTTCATTCAGTTTGATTTCCATATTTTTGTTAACGCAATAAAGTATTCTCCAACCTATTGTATCCTTATATTATTGTTGTCAGTTTCCCCATCTTTTTGTTGCTGCCAACTGAAGGGAATGATTCTACCTTTAAAACAGATTCTTCACCTTATGTATTCTAGTTGTCATTTATTGTCCTTGTTATCGTAGTTGTCTTCTAGCTGTGTACATTCAAGTGTATCTAATGTGGCCTGTCATTTAGTTCGAATTTTTTTTTTAAATATTTCTAATAGAAACACAATGTTCTCCGAAAATCAAAATGCACCAGGTCAGTGGTTCTCAGTGCACCAGACCAGTGGTTCTCGATGCTCCAAGTCAGAGGTTCTCAAGCACCAGGCCAGTGATTCTCAATGTACCAAGTCAGTAGTTCTCACTGAATAAGGTCAATAGATCTCAATCAGGTTTGCCCGTGGCCCCCTTTCAGATCAAATTATGTATCGTGCACCCACCCCACCCCCCCCCGATACCTAAAAAGGATATTCAATTTTCCTATTGGAGTTAGTGCCCCACATTCAATTATCAGTTTGTGTCTTCGTCAAAACGCTATTGGTTTGGGAGGAGCATATGGCCCACATTGAGAATCACTTCTCTGGTTGTTTCATTATGAGATCCATTGAACTCTAAATCTACTGTTTGCTGCCGTTGATTTCATAAATCATTCTGCAGCTAGAACAACGATGTAGTCACAATCCAGCAAACTTGCTCATCAAATTGTCCATATTTGTATTTCTGTAAACATGTTGGCGAGAGACCGCTGTACTAATCGTATAGTAGGCCTAAACACTGCTTCAAATATTCAGTAACCTGTTACGTTTCCCTCCTCTTGTATCTCACTGGTTTGAGCAGTATAGCATAGACCATGCTCATCAGTTTCTCTTTGTGTTTGCCTTTTTATCAATTCAGTCTGAGAGAGTTTTTGTTGTATTTTTCCCATTTCTTGAATATGGGTAGTTTTCTTGCGTAATATTTATCCACTGAAAGACATTTTGCATTGTTTGTATTGTCTACTATTTTGAATGGATATTGCTTTTGATGTTTCACACTGTACTCTACGAGTAATAATATCAATTCACATAATGAAGGCAATTTTGGTTGTAGGGCCTATCTTATTTTCATGTCCTTTTAGTTTACTACTAGACTTGCACAAGTTTTTCCCTTATTCACGCCATTGAAGCGTATTGTGTTAATTTTTTCAAGAACAGCGGCATATCTAGGGATGATATGGTCTTCTTCAAGCATACCACATTTACCTTCCCAGAAGATCTATTATTTTTTCTTATGCTGTCTTGACTTAGGAACCGTTTATGATTCTTAAATATTTTCAGTTGAACTGAAAATTGAACCCTGGATCACGCGAACAGGAAGCCAGTTAACTAAGAACCGAGCTACCGTGACCCGAACTAGACTCGCTAAACATTATTTTTTCTTTTTGGTGCTAGTATGAGTGATAGCTTCCTAGTCACATTTTCCACACAATATTTAGATGTTTCTTCCAGATGATCCGTGTGCCTAGAGCTTGACTCCAAGGTATGAAGTGATTTCTGTCTTTGACAGTTCGCGATAATGCAATGGTATATTTACTGTTTCTTGAGTATGACCACACTACCTTCCCTATTTTTCTCTCGATAATGCTCAATATTAGCTGTTTAGTCATCTTATCATGATTACCTATGGATACAACAATGTCTGAGAAGATAATCTTTCTGCATACTCTTAGCTGATACCTTACGTTGTCATCTAATTGATTGGTCAGGATGAGTTTATGTTTCAGTGAACCAACCTTCAGACTCTTCGCTCGATATATCATCCAAGTAACCACATATGTATACTTGCCTGTTCTGTATTTTATCTTTCTTTAAAAAATGTTCAGATTCATCTATCGTTGCATTCAATATGTTCGGTATGTTTATGGGAACAGCGAAATCAATTTTATTTTATGGGTACGCGATCTGATATAACCAATTTGGTCTCACTTCCATGGTTGGGGTGCAAAGGGAACGCATTGCTCTAGGCGGACCCAGGGTTAGCAGATAACCAAGATCCCAAATGTACCTCCACGCGGTGCACCCTGGAAACAGAAATACAGCAGCTCGTGCTGATTCTGGCCAAATAATTTGGGGATCGTGTCCGAGAATGTGGAGGTAGCAGATGGAAAGAGATTTGACTGCACAAGAGACAGACAATATCTCCGACACCACCAGCAGCACCACAAATAGCGACACTGTCGACATACAGTGAAGCTAGTCAGTCCAGTCCGAACATTGGAGGGGCGGCCAATGTAAAATGCACGTAAAGGTAGATGCATGGCGAGAGACAATTATATTTCATACCGAGTACAATGAAACAATGAAAGGGCAGAACAGCGCTAGAGGGCAGCGCGAACTGCAAATAGAAAATGAAAAGTTCCTAGGAAAGGGGAACTACAAGCTCCGTCAGCTCGAGGCGAGCTTCTAGTTACCTGTGTTCCATACAGGCAGAGACACAGGCCCATTCATTGGCGTTTGGTAAAGCAAGAAGACCTAATCCAACTCTAATGTCGAGCCTTCCTAAACCGGAAATATGCTCGCGAAGAGAAAGGGTTCCGTACTCGATGCGCTCAGGCACAAAAGGGACAACGATTTAGCCCTGGCCCAACTCTACTGTCAGGTTTTCCTACACCGGAAATACACTTGAAGAGAGAAAGGGTTCAGTACCTGATGGGCTCAGGCGCTATTGGGACAAGGACGCTCAGCTCGAGAACGCCTTGCTCCCAAACGCGCGGTGTGAGACTCGAACTTGGACAAGGGGTACACGATGTCGGTGAATGACACCTCGGCTAAGAGGACGAAAGAGCCAAGGTCCAACTCATCTGTTGAGTTCTTCCCCTTAAGGAACCAGGCTCACGGATGAGAAACGGTTCAGTACCCAATGGGCACAGGCACAGCACGTCCAATTACACGAGGCAAATTCATAGACAATGTAACACCTCGTTCGAGTCAGACGAGAGCAAAATATCGTCTGGGCGAAGAGTCTCACTATTCGTGCCTGGAGACAGATATAGAGGCTGTCACAGGCTAAGGGTAGCCCACCCGAATTGTCAAGGCATGCCGAAATCGGATGTGCTATGCCTACAAGGCGCATAACGGTGGCACAACGTAATCACGCTCCCGGCGGAAATCGCACGGATATCCGTGATGGTTACAATGGAGCGAACGAAAAACAAACAAACAAACAAACTTCCATGGTTGAAAAGGGATTTGCTCACCATAAGTAACAAAATTGCACATTTCTTGGAGATTGCTGTGGATTGATTATCATAACTGCGACCGTCACTATTTTCATGGTTAATAGCTCTAGTATAACCAATTTTGATTAACCCTCGCAATTGAGATAAGCGTACATCTCACAATAAGACGTACTATTTTACTTAACCAAAAATCTCATTTAATTTTTAAAGAACTCGCCAAGTTACTGCTATGACATTATTGTAGCTGATTGGCAATAACAACGTGTGACCTTTAAATCCATGCCGCACAGAATACTGTTTGATCTCTAGGAACTCAAGGGTGCCATGACCAGGATGATTGGTCTCCCATGTTCCGATTCATATTTTGACCAGAAAAGTGTTAATTATTTTAATCACTTTTCAAATTCCAACGGAAGGAATAGTGTCCTCGGAAAAAGAATTCAGCAGCAATTTGGTTCAGTGAAGATGACGACGAACTTGTTTACTCTGATAAATTCGCAGAAAGCTTGTTTCCTGCTTCTAATACTCTCAGCTTTCTACCTAGCAACGTGAGAAAGTGGTTTTACTAATCTGCTGTTCTTCTATGCGTTCCTGCCAACCATACCCGCAGATGAAGCACCTCTAATTGCTAGTCTCTAGCACTGCTCCTCCGTGGTTATAGCAAACATGTCGTTATGTCTCTCCTTTCTACTTGTATCTTAGCTAAAGAAATTTAAACTTATTTGATTCGGCTATGTGGCTGCAAGCTGGAGCTATTTAACCTTCTGTGATATCTCTTTATGGCTACCAGCTAAATACATGTATATTTCTGATCCGGCTCTGTGGCTGCCAGCTAAAAGACGCATCTCGGACAGCCAAAGTACCAGTTTCAGTTTCCGTCTTAGGCAATTGTTCACCAGTGTAGCTCAAAAAGCAATGACAACATACTACATACAAAGATTGTCCAGAAAATCACCACGGCCAAAACATTTTTTATAGTTGGCTGCGTCCTGAATATGATATGGTCACCAATTTTTGACAAGACTTTTTATTTTTCCCCGACTGTGAATATACTATTTGACATTACCAGCTCTAATCCACTATTATCTTCCATGCAATATTATTTTCAGAGCCGGTTAGTCTCAACGAGCAATAATAACAATGATATAATAGAAGCACTCAATCAAAGTGCATCGTTGGTAATGATTCAAAGCAACGACAATCACTATGTAGTGTATGCATACTTCATAAATGAGGATTTATCACAGAGATATCCACAAAAAACAAAATGTCAACAGACATCACGTTCACACATCGACCCAGCATAGACGATGGCAGCCTCATCTGAGAATTTATTTATTACCATTTAATTGACAGTGGTAGCATATATACAGTCATATATTTTTTTTAACTGTGGAAAGAGGGATCTCCATTATTTATTATTTATGAAGTAGTTTGCAGCACAGGATACTCAAAGAGAATATGAATTGCACTAGCTGTTTTGTGAGAATTAAGATTAATTCAGATAATAAATCCAACTTCGGTTGTAGGGCCTACTTTATATCTATGTCCTGCTTACATTTTATATTTAATCTGCATTATTAGTTCTGTATTGATTTAGTTACCTCTCAGCATCTTCGAATCTACATATCAATTCAAGCATGTATGTATATAGTGTATGGTATGTATGTATGAATGTGTGTATATATATATATATATATATATATATATATATAGGTAACTTTCAATAAACAATGACAATGTCCTTCTAAAGAGTGCAGAGAGATTATAGCCACATCCTTTTACAAGTTTGTACTGCGAGCTGGTTACACACAACGACTCTCGTCAGCGTATCAGACACCATTAAAAAATCATGGCTCAGTTACTTCTTCTTCTTCTTTACTTCCTCTTTTACCCTTTACGGGTGTCGAGGGAGATACAATGTTCTTGTTCTCGCTTTTCTAGCAGCTTCAGATAATGTTATTTGGTGTTCGTGTAATGACTCTTTGATGTTGTCGATCCAGCGTGCTCTAGGTCTACCCCTGGCTCTTCTTTCTGCTTCTCCTCTCTTCATATATGCTTTATAAACAAATGAATCACACGACATTCTTTCCAGATGACCAAACCTGTTGGTTTTGTATGTATTGTAGAATTGATATGACACCCACTCTTTCTCTTATGACATCGTTTCTAATTATGTGTCTTCTGGTCACTCCTGTGGTTTTTCTCAGACACCTCATCTCTTTTGTAACCAGTTGTCTCTTATGTTTTGTTGTTAAGGACCATGTTTACATTGGTTGGAATGACGTTGGAATGAAGAATGGCTCAGTTACACTGAAGCAAAAAAATATACTTGTTAAGTGATATTTTTCATACGACTGAGATGTCCAGAAATTAAGATGTTAGATCTGGTTATTTTTTCATAACCAACGACATACTTAGTGATGATGTGGGCATCATGTGGTCCTTTGCTATTCCAGAAGATTTTGTGCCAATTTATTTAGGTTACATTGTTCGAAAAACTGATTATGATCTGTTATTGAACTAGAAAATTGAACTTGGATTACCCAACTAGTAAACTAATGCACTAACTGTAAACGTAGGTCCTATGGCAGCAATCTGCCGTCGGGGAAGAATATAACTCTTCATGCACTAAGCAGCAGTAACTATTAGGAGGGGTGGCCAGTTCCTTTCGTTGCTGTCTTTACCACCACATTTCGTGCGTCTAGTGCCCATTTTAGAACTTGGTTGACTGGAGGAGCGGTCGTGTCAGGCGAAAAATCTCAGGATTATTATGTGTGTGCACGGACTTGGTTTCAAACCTGGCACGCTGTACCCGGTGATAGTAAGCAAGCTCATTATCAACTAGGATACCGCACTAACTGTAACCACGCTTAATAAGAAGACTTATTCTCAAAGCATTATATATCGCTACGCTGAGAGGTCCAGTCTTCTGGGTATGAAAGAAATATCTATAGTAATCCCCTACCCGTCACTGTAGTAATCCCCCTTGCACAACAAAAGCTAAACTGTTCGTAATTCCTGAGGATACAAACAATCAAATACACATTGTAATGACCACATACTAATAATTATCTCGTCCTTAATTGTGTCAACGCTACAATAGGTTCTGTTGTAGCTGGAGAAGCATTAAGTATTTAACGTGGCCATAAATATTTTGTCTCGGGAAAGTAATGACCTAGTTTGTCTTTTACTATCTACATCCAGGTAGTTAAGTGCTAATCATTGTCTTTACCAACAATTTCTTGTTAGCAGGTCAAGTAGGGCACTAAGATGATTGACTTCAGAAGTATTCACTTACAACGGTAAAACGGTAAGTTTGGGAGCCGCGTTAGCTCAGTGGTTAGAGCACTGGCTTCGCATATGAGTGGTCCTGGGTTCATTCCCCAGTTGAGGCGGAAATGTTTGCAGATCGCAACGGCTCCCAGGTCGACCCTGCCTTAAATGGGTACCGGATTAATCCGGGAAGTAAAGACTGCGAGGGAGAGGAGATGGCTACCGCCCTCATTTGCAGAGCCTGTGAAATGTGAGATCGCTAACATCGCATACCCCTACGGCATTAATAAATGTTATGGGTTACTTTACTTACAACGGTGGATGTCGGTGCCAAGAGCTGTCTTTTCTGCAGAACTTGGTTACACGTTATATACCTATAATTAATGGGGCACTGGTGTTTAAAATAAATCATATCGTTTTCCTGGCCTTGTTGCCATTAAAGAGTTAAAGTATTTTTAGTTTGGGGGGGGGGGCATGTGTACAATTGTTTTACATAATTAAGCAGGTGGTGCCTGAATTCTTGACAATTGTTGATAATGGGGAGAGTAGTGGGTCAATATTTGGCAAAAAAATGTTGACATATTTTATAGACAGTCCCAGTGTACAACAAATCCGTTCCGATACATATGCTCCTCCATGCCACAACACCAAAGCTGTTCAGTCTCGTTTTCTCAATCTTTCTTACACCTCTTACTTCTCAACTTACCTGTCGACCCTTTCGTCACGATGAGATCCCATTTTCATCTTCTCAACATGTGTTCAAAGAATGTGAACTGTCTTTTTCTAATGATAGTGAGCAGTTCTCTTTTCAGATTAAATTTTATCAGAATATATTCGGTTATGCATTTTATTTGTCTACATTTTTAAAATCATTCCTCTATAGAATCACATCCATGCTCCCTCGGCATGATATATCACTGTTCCACTGATTGTGCAGAAATGTATATTATTCTGATTAAATTTGGAATTTTATATAAAATTGTCAAAAGATTTCAGACAAGTCATTTCAACACAATTCGTAGCTATGTTTGTCATTGGGGGTTTTTTTTTAAACTAGCTCAAAATATCATCAAATTGTGAAGCGGAAATTGTCGAATTTGTTCACAGAGGCAGTCCATAAGCTACGTCAACAAATATTGTTTCAATTTTTGACCCCATCCTCCCATTGTCAACAACTTTCCGGAATTCAGGGACCCTCCATGCTTAATTATATCAATGTTTTTACCCCTACCCTTTTTGTTTCATTTAGAAAAATGTTTATAATTTAAAACAATTTTGTTAATAGTATTTTTTATTCAAATTCACATCAATTTAATAAAAACTAGTATTACTGACGTCAACTTTTATTGTAAATCTCCCCCCCCCCCACCCCAACTTGTCAATAACTGTCAATTTTTTTCAGACACATCCATTCTAGTTGTTGACATAATTTCTAGACAGCCCCACATCATAAAATTTAGGCTTCTAATATTAGAGAATCAACTGATAAATATGTTCTACAATTATTCAAGTGAAGGGGACTATAAGTTGATCTTTGAAAGAAAGCAAAATCTGATTGCTCCACACATATTCTCCACAAATCTACATTTATACCAGGGAAGTCCATACGACTTTACTCAATGAAAACAACAACAACAACTGTTCACTTCGATTTTGATGTTTCTTTTTGGGTAAATCACTATTATATTTTAAGTTGTTTTAGCGGGGGGGGGGGGGGAGGGATATATTTTTTAAATATTTTTTAAATATATATTATTAGTTTCCATTTTATAAGGTGTTGGAAGTTAGAAGTCTACACCCTCGTCACTATTTAAGATGTTGGGAATTTGAACCCTACACCCTAGTCACTATCTAAGGTGGGATTTTGAACCCTTTAACCTAGTCGTTATCTAATGTGCGAAAAGTTTCAACTCTAAACCCTCCTCACTATCTAAGGTATGGGAAATTTGAACCCTACACACTCCTTACTGTCTAAGTTATGAGCAGCTTGAATCCTACACTTTCCTCACTGTCTAAGTTATGGGAAGCTTGAATCCTACACCCTCCTCACTCTCTAAGTTGTAGGAAATTTGAACTTTAACACTCCTCACTGTCTACGTTTATAGAAAGTTCCAACCCTACACCTGTCTTTTTTCTACAATTCTCACTGTCTAATTTGTGGGAAGTTTGAACCCTACACCCTCCTCACTATCTGAGGTGTGGGAAGTTTGAAAAACTGTATATATATATATATATATATATATATATATATATATATATATATATATATATATATATATATATATATAAATTATCTAAAATATAAATAAAATTAGTTATTTTGAAAATTATAGGCCAAATCAGACAGGTATGTAATTAAATCACGATTTCAGTTTTCAAACTAACGAACAATTCACAAAACTATCTCATGTGTCTCGATATTTTATTTTTGTTTGAAAGGTGGAGGATTTTTAGCTCTCATTTGAACAAAATATATCTCTCTACTCTTCTGAACTTTTCTTAGAGAATTAATTAATGCAGTATGATAGCCTGATCTGCTCCAAGTGTGCATTTGAACTAATTCTGTGTGTGATCTTCAACGGATATAAGAAAGATGTTGTTCATCCGTCGAAGTTGACGATGACCATTCAGTTCAACTAGGATGATGATGAAGATAATATCTGCGGTGTCACCTACTGTGACTAATATGTTCTATGCCTGTTTGCAATTGTCTACCACACTCTGAGCATGTGTGGGAGAAGTCTGTAGGACAGTGAGCAACTATTGCTTTTCTTCTAGCGCGTTTTTTTGCACAGCTTGGTGTCTGAGGTTCTCTACAGCTTCTGTATCGCTCTCGATTCTGCGACCTCAGTTGGATCTGTCTTATGCAAGAGAAGATTTTCTCATAAGTTTGTTCTATTTTGAAGTGATTTTTACGGTAGTAGTGATGTTTTAAGTGTATTTAAAACGCTTCTTCTGTCCTTCGGCTTTGCGGGAGCCAGTCTGAAGTTCTTCATATAATAGTTGTTTTGGTAGATAATGATCTTTCGTGAGGACCATGTGTCCTGTCCATCGTGTCTGTTCCTTCATCAACATTGTGTTTGCTTACAAACGTAAATTTCATCAGTACTTCACTGTCTGGTATGTTATCCCACTAACATATGTTGAGTATATTGAAAAGACAGCTTAGGTGGAAGTGATTGAGTCTTCTAGCATGTCTGGCATATACTATCCATGTTTCACAGGCTTAAAGGAGTGACAATATTACTTCTGCCTGGTAAACTGAATTTGGTGATAGTTGTTATTCCCTTTCTTCCCCGTCCTTTTTTTGTGTGCATTATTCCATATGTGGCACTAGTTTCGCTATTTTGTTGTTTACCAAAGTGTCGATGGCTACATCTTGTTAGAGAATGCTTCTCAGGTATGTGAAACTATTGACTGAAGCATTTTTACTTTGTTCTTTATATGGGAATTTAAGTGTGGTTTGTTTGGGGTTAAATCATTGCCTCTGTTTTATTTGTGATGATGATGAAGCCAGAAGTATCGCAAGCTTCATAAAATTGGTTTAGGGTGACTTAAATACTGTCCTCAGAATCAGCATACAGTGCACAGTCATCTGACCAGTATGTCTCCCACTTTAGTTTTGCCTTGCGAGCGCCGAACCCTGATTCTAGTTTATGGATGCGAGTCGTGGACAATAAATACACATGATAGTGGAAAAATTAGAGGAAACAAAGATGTTGCTAACGATAGCAACTGATACAAACGATATGAACAAATATTGAATGGGTTTCAACACCACATTTTAAACTAAATTATAGTAACATTTAGTCACACAAGGCAGTTATGTTTTAATTTGTTGTCGGCGAAATGTCCATCGAAGAAATGGACCAGAATGGTTATCTAGAAGCATAATGATGATGGTACCATGGACAGCTAGAAAAACTGATGATGAGATGCTGAAAGAATCAAATGCGAGACGGTAGTTACTTAAGAGTATCAGAAAAGATCAATATCTATTTATTGTTTTTTGGCCAATAAACATGAAGGTCTAAAGAACATAGTTACTACGTGCAAGATTGATCGAGGACAACAGTGATGGAAATTATTCGTAATTCTGACATCGTTTCATGGCGAAGAGTCAACATCGGTCCAGATAAAAGTTACTGGAAATAAAGATTTGTGGAGATCCATGATCGTCAACACAAGTCAACAGGGCACCTGATGATGATGACATCTGCGTGATTACGCGTCCTATCATCGTGGTTGAAAATTCTTTGGTATAAATTCTACATTTCGATTGGAAATAGTTCAGGTTGTCGTCAATTTCATCTTCTATTAGGACGATCATTATAAATATCACTTTAATTGATTTGACTAAACTTACGGTTGGTTGGTTGCTGGCTGATACAGCAGTCCATGGGCTCATGTTAATTGATCCAATGTTACTGTTCTAGTGGCATAGTAATGCTGGGAAGTCTGTGCATTTTCTACCCACCCCTAGCCAGATCCGGAAAATAGCTATCACACCTCAAGAAAAGTAGATTTCTCACTACTCAATGCTCCGAGCCACTGCAACCAAGATAGAGCAGACTGTGTTTATTTCCCACCACCAATTATCTACTAGTTATACCAAATTTCTCTATGACTCCCAGCAAGTAACCAAACATTCAAGGCAAAAGGCTTGTCACTGTGCCTTTATGATGGCGGTCAGACATAAGGAAAACAGTATTCTAGTCTCCCCATCCCCCAGTGTTGTGCAGAACATCCCTGGCTCCCTGCCAATCACACAGGGTACATGAATTACTACACTTATCAAACAGATTAATGTATCCATTATAAAATACTTTTTTTTAAATTTCTTCGGCTGCTGATACTGTTTCCACATTGAATGGGCATCAACACCAAAAATTAAACTAAATGGTAGTAGGCTTTAGCCAGACAATACAGTGATGTTTTCTTTCGTTTTCGGTGAAATGTTCATCGGTGAAACGGACCAGATGAGATTTGTCAGATGAGATGGATCAACATTTCCTACATCTGAAAATAATGCGGAAAAAGTTTATTCCCTAAGCTATGATAGAGTAATTGTGATTCCTAAACCAAAACATACATTAGTTTACTGGAGCTTTGATAAAAATTTAATGAAAAATTTGTATTCTTGAAAATCAACCGAAAGATATTCGTGAATAGTTTGTTCTGTGAAAGTTGCGTAAGAAATTATTTTATTAAAGATTTTCTGGTGATATTGTGACTGGAGAAGTATGAAGATAGAAAACAGAATAAGTTACCAATAAACTAAAATACCAATAAATTAAGATATTGACTGGTGTCAAGATAACACTCACTGAAGTCACAAACATAAAAACTTAGCAAAAAACTAAAATAGTAATAAATTAAGATAATAACTGGAGTCAAGATGCACTGACTGGAGTCAAAACAAATGAAATTGCTACAAATAAACATCAATTGATCAGTAAATCGAATCACCAACAATTATCATCCTCAAAGATTACCAACAAATGAAGTAATCAATCAATAAAGTTGATGGTAATGTACCTCATTCACAAACAACCATGAACCTGACGTAAAAAATCAATTAGATAGATTGTATTTTGTGAATACCCTCATGGCTGAGGAGAAAAAAAATGTGTTGTAGTATGAACAGGATTATAGATGGTCATGAGTTGAGAGAAAACTTTCTGACTTTTCCTTTCATAAAATATAAATAAAGATACCAAAGCATCAAGTAACTAACAAATGCGATTATAAACAAAAATATTACCAACAAATTAATAATTGATCTAATTACTTTGCTGGTTGAAATGGCTGTTTAACGACAATGCTAACACTTGATATAACCTACAAATAAAGGTACGACAAATGAAGTAATCAAATTAAATTGTCAACAAATTAAAGCAAGTAGCAAATGAAATTATCAACAATTGAAGCAAATAACAAATTAAATTACCAACAAATGAAGTAACTAACAAATGAATTTACTAACACATCTCAGAACAATCTCAGAAATGTATATCACAAACAAAAAGTTCCTTAGCACGCTCGCATGGATTATTTCTTGTGTGTTTGTTTAATCTCTCAGAATATGCTATTAAAATGTACCTTAACTGAATATATGTTATTCGTTCTCATCTTGGCTGACTGGAAAGTCACTCTGACCTGGATTCAAACCTCCTTGCCAGAAATCTGTCGTATGGAAATATATTTGTTCTCTTTTTATCAAATGCTGTTACAGCTTCTTCCTGAATGCCATTACCTCCTAGAGAGGAAATGTAGCTTAGTGTAAACAGGAACTTAGGTAAAAGCTGACACGTAGTCTAAAAACATTTTTAGAAATATCAGCATCCTCTTGCCGCTGTTCGTTTACTTAGAGACATCCAAGAGCTTCCATTGTGGCGCTGTAACATACAATCAACCGGCATTCTGATGCATTTAACGACTAATGTTGATCACCGGAAGAGAAATGGGGGAATGAGTAAGGTGGAAGTGTTGTGTAAGTAGATTTTTTGGCATAATCCAGGGTTCTCATAGTGCGATGCAATAAGGCGCATCAGGTGGGCACTAAAAGGTCAAGGGGCGATAGATGGAGATGAAAGTTTAGGAAACATGACACAAATTAAGCTGCTAAAACGATTGAAGATAATTGCTATTTTGTAAGTACAGGAAGGTTGAGGAAATCGCGCAATCCTTAAATGAACCATGATATGCTCATTTAATGCAGTGAGAAAATTCTTCTGGGATCGAGATGTTATTTTGTTGCAATCAGATGATAGTAGGCCTAAACTATTATACATTATGTGATTGTTTAAATAATAAAACTAATATTAATTTTAACATGTTCGTTTATTCCTTCACTTTACCTTTTGTCTATTGTCTTTCCCCAGGTGGTTTGTGATCCACTCTTGCCGTTAAGCGTAGGGGTGATTGGAGCTCGAGCTTGCGTTCTACAGCCAGATGTGTGGCCTCTGCTGTGCTATGACCGTGTCTATTCAGGATGTTCTTGACGTTTTCTATCCATCTTTTCAGTGGTCTTTCTCAGACTTTGTACTCTGATCTCACTTGGTTATATGCTTGTACGGGCAAATTTTCGTGATGCATTCTCATAATGTGGCCAAACCACTTGATCTGTTCTCTCTCTATGTAATCTGTACAAGGTATTATACCTATTCTTTCCCTGATATATTCATTTTGTAATCTATCACGCCTGGTGACCCCGGCGGTTTTCCTCAAGCATTTCATCTCACATGTCACTATCTTTCTATAATGTGAAGGTGAGAGAGATCAGGTTTGGCACTGGTAACACAGTGTTGGTAGGAATATACTGTAGATCATTTGTCTTTGTCATTCACTTTGTCATTAATTTCATATTGGTTATTGTATTTAAAAATAAAGAATAAGAAATATAAAAGAGTATGAAGGGTTGCTGGAGAGGGAAATTGTTCTATACAATATACATGAAAAAGGAACGAGGGCGTAAATATTATATGCGAAAGGAAGGCAACGGTCAGTGCCGTAGATAGGAAGGGGGTTTGTTTTACCGACCTTTTGGTTAAGTTCCTAGTACTAAAAGTCATGTTAGATTCGCTAAGGTAACCTGGTAACGGTCCACATAATTTATAGAAAAAGGGATGATGCCAGGAGTTAGTTTGAGAAACACTGACCGATAACTGTGTTGCTATGGGGGTTAGGTTACTATTCACACATTAAATTATTATATTTTGTAACTTTATTACTCTCCTTCAATAATTTAGATAAGTTTATAACAAACAGTATACACGTTTGATGTCATTGTAGGTTCCCAACAAGTGTTGTATAATAAGGACACAAAAACAAAGGATCAAGTTTAACGCCAATTGGAGCGCATGGCCAGTATTATTATTTGACATTTCTACACTCTTGAAGTGATGTGGTGATCTGTTTACAAAATTGAGTTTAAAGCAGGTTTAATGGCAACACTGACCTGCTGATCATTATGACCCTCAGGATTATTTCGTTTGGCCCGCAGAAAGAAACCAAAATTAGACTAACATTTCTTCTTCATCCTCAGCATTCATTCTCAAACTCCCGCTGGATCTCTCTTGTAGTGGGACCATATTCCTACTGGATTTCCAGCAGGATATAGTCCAGAGAATATAAATGCGTTGTGTCGCTATTTTATTTGCACCATTGGCCAGACACATCCGTCTTCGGCGAATGGCTTATAATTCAAGAAACCTAGGATCTTGTTCCATATCACCGGAAATTTATATTAAGTAAATCCTAAAAATAACGTACTTAATAACTGTCTTATTGTAGTTAGATAGGTACAGAGCGTAAAGTTCGTGATTTAACAGAATTATGAAATTCAAGTACATACAGCATAGGCTCTTTTGTTTGCCACAAAGTATGTGTACGTTCAGAATTGCTAGATATATCATGACAATCATGAACTGTGGTAATGTAATATTATTACACTTAACTGTTGTTATGTTTCTGATCGGTAAATGCTAAAATCATGTGTAACTTATTTATGAAATTAGTGGAACATGTTACGAATTGGTCACTTTGTGGCAATATGTCTTCACGGACTAGGGGTGCGGAAGATACAACTAAAATCACAAGCCCCACCACAGTCGTCACACTAGGGGTGAGCTACTTAATTGTGTGAGAAAATATTGCAGCATAAATTTTCCGTTGATAATTGTGTATAGCCAGCGAAGGATGTTAGAAATTTACGCATGGCCCTTGACACAGAAGAGGTTCCCCACTGCTGCTCTCATCATCATGTAGTGTCGTCTCCGCAACGCATGTTGGCTGCAGTGGACATCCAATATCTCTTGTTTTGGTGATGCACTCTGTTTGACTGTAACCTGTCCAACTCGTGATGTTTCTCACCCACTTCTATCTCTTCATACTTTTTGCTTGCCTCCCTTCGACTTTACCTTCAAGCAATGTCAAAAAAATATCATGTCTTTTAATATGTCTCAAATACTTTACAAAATACTGCTGGTATAAAGTATACAAAGAGAACAGAGTAGAAATATGTTTTTCTTCTTCCTTTTCTGCACATTAGTTTGTTCCTTTCGCGCTGTTGGCAGCACATAGGGCAGGGTTTTGATTCTCAATGTGTTGCGGTCCGCTGCTTGCAGTTTTAGTTTTTGTATGGTCTTGCAGCCTGTTATTTCCCCTTCTTTAAGTATTCTATTTTTTTATGGTACCTTTAGGGCTTCGTCGTTTTCTTTTACCATCAGGTGTCCACATAAGGGCTTGTTGGTTTATTTTGTTTTCATCTTGTCTTAAAACGCGACCCAGGTATTTGCACCTGCGTTTTCTAATGACGTTTTAAACATATTCTTGGTGCGTTTTGTTTTTTAAATCACTATTTGTGACGAAATCGCTCCATTTTTTTGTTCATCAGTTTCCGGAGACATTTATTTTCGACGCTGTTTAATTTTTGGTCTGTTGCTGGAGTTATTTCTAGCTTTCACTTACATACGGTAATACTGAGACAACACATGAGTTGAATAGCTTTAGCTTGGTGTTTCTTCCCCGATCTTTTCATTTCCAGATATTAGTTAGATTAGTGAAACGTT
>CM067299.1:97570081-97707493 GCA_034231615.1 Meghimatium bilineatum
ATATATATATATATATATATATATATATATATATATATATATATATATATATATATATATATATATATATATAGATATATATATATATATATATATATATATATAGATATATATATATATATATATATATATATATATAGATATATATAAATTGATAGCGTATCCTATTTATGACGTAGCCATAAACCCAGGATTTTTTGGCTATAGATATTTTCTTGGCAATATAAATTTGTTCAGTAGTTTGCCAGTGATACATGAAAGGTCCGGATGCACAATTACCTGTTGCGGGGATTGAACTCGGTACCTTGCTGGTCACAGACGCGCTTTATGCCACTCCACCACAGAGCCAGACAATCTATATACATTCAACATACTGGCGTCTAATCGAGCGAGAAAGCTGCTGAAATCAAATGTTGTGTACATCTGCATGCAGGTTAAGACAGCTTCATTACCAACTACTTTTCTGACTGAAGTAAACGAACATCATCACCTGTTCTCCACATGTTCTCCATAACTTTGTGTGTCCAGTATCTTCATTCATGGTCGTTGTTAACTAACTGTCAATGCCACGTTGTTAAATTATACAACGTCTTCTCACGATGTCACTTTTGGCCACCTTTCTGCCCGTTGCCTGAATGTTCTTTAATGCTCCGTCTCATGAAGTAACCGAATAATAAAGATTACATCTTTCTCATGTTGATAAGTAAACCATCTTTCGTATATGTCTCAGTTGCTAGCAGATTCTATTCAGTTCGAGGTGATCAGCCTAGTATTTGTTGATTGTGATGATTTTCTAAGTAATATTTCATGTTCAGTTGGTTATTCTGAATGTCTGGATCCACATTTGCCTGCGGTGGTGATTGAACATGGCCGTCCGAGACGCGCAGTATCTCTCCTCCAAGGAACCACATGTATCTTTTAGTACCTCATCATTACTTTCTCTTGTTGCCTATTGTACTCTCACTTTCTAAGAACCGCAGACATATGTTCTGAATGGCGACTAAAAATTCCAAAGTTTATTTGTTTCTTGCAATTACACTAGGCTGTCCAGGAGTTTCTCTACAGGTTCTTATCCCCTAGCGCAATGGTTTTGCAGCATGGAGATACAAACTTGAAAAACACGTACACATTCTCCCTCATGTAGTATTAAACTGTTCGTTTTGTATTCAAGAGATCGCAGGTTCGAATCTATCCAGCATTTCTACTTGTTAATATTCTGGTGTGTTGGGTCGATTTGTGTATTCATTTTGTTTTGTATCTCTTATTCTAGTTTTTATATTTGCTGTTATACATACTCTTCCAGACATCAGGCATGTTTGAATTAGCTCTGTTAGGTGATCGTGCACAGTGACGTTATTTATTTGTCGTGTTGTGTTCTATATAAATGCTTTATGTAGAAACGTCGATTTGTATGTGTTTACCATTGTGCTTCTAGTGATTAGTAACAACTTATTATCATTCATCACCATTAAATGCCGTCTTCGAAACGAAAATTGGCTACAATAGACCTCCAACATCCCTTGTCTCTTAACTTGGTGGTGTACTCTGCTATACTGCATTCTGTTCATCTCGTGATATTTCTGTCCAACTTTTATCTCTGCCTATCTCTTGACTTTACCCTCAAGTTAGAACTTCAGAAAATGGTCATGTCTTTTAATATGTAAACAATTATTTTTTTATCTTTTAGTAGTTCTTTTTCATACGAAGTGTTGTCTTTCCATGAAGTTCTACTTATTATATTTTACATCCACATATCTCCACAAAAGACGGATATGTCGGGTCAATGGCGAAAAATAAAACGGCAACACACCACATTTCCATTCACTGGACTACATCCAGTTGGAAATCTAGTAGGATTAATAGTATCCACATCTCAAAGGCATCAATTCTGTCTCCTAGTTGTGTTATAATTGACCATGTTTCTGAAACATACATTAATATAGAATAGATGTAGCATTTAACAATTCTCATTTTCAGCTTGTTTGTAATTTGTTTAGGTAAATCAATGAATAGGGTAATAACCATTTGCTAATCACTGAAGACACATATAATAACACACACAAATTGACGTTTCGACTACAAAGCCTTTATCAAGCCCTAACTTGAACATATACATAATAAAAAGAACAGTAAGAACTATAGACATCCACAATGCCAAATTGAATATAATGTGGATATTGACCGGAAGATTTGTAATTAGGTCAGAGGTGAAACGACACAGGACAAGGAATATACAAAAATAACTACATACATGTGACAAACAGAGAAACGATGAAATAACTTGATATCATCCATGAGAAAGGCGTTCAATGATCCCGAAGGGTTTAAGAGTGTCAAATTGGTATATATAGCGATTTTCAAGCGTGTTCTCACATGTAATGTGTTTAGATGTTAATGTTTTCCTCATGTCTTTGAAAGTAATTTTAGCCATTCCTTTTCTTCGTTTAACTTCTATTTCATAGCCACTATTATTTGTGATTATATGTTAGAGATATAAGTAATATTTTACTTGTAGTAATCATTAGGTCTACCATATTTCCAGATTTCGTATGAATAAAAACTACAATATCAGGGGAAATAATCAATTAAGATCTTTAGTACGTAGTGCTTCAATGTTATCTCGCTTGGAAATAAATGTTGCATCATCGGCAAGGAGAAATCTGTGCACTACATATATCTAGTGTATATATTACATATACAAGGCAATACGTATATGTCATTAATATCATTGTAATATGATTACCTGAACTTGTTTTTTATATGCTCACACACCCTGATATGACCTACACAAACTCTTGTACCTTGCTGAAATGATGTATCTCTTGGAAAATATAATTCAATCCAAACAACTCAAACATACATTAGCAGCAAAGTAGGCAATCCTTATTATTCCATCACTGTGATACCAGTGCCAAACCTGGACAATGACAGCTCAATACAAAAGAACTATAGTGACAGCCGAAATGACAAGTCTACGAAGAATACTCGGAGTGTCATTAAGAGATAGAATTAGAAACGATAACATCAGACAGATAACCAAGACAATACCAGTATTGGAACACATCAAAAGACAACAGATCAAGTGGTTTTCACACGCTTCCATATTACTAACAGATAGCATGCCAAAAATGGCCATGACACATAGACACAACGGCTATAAAGTCAGAGGCAGACCATGTAAAAGATGGATCACGGAAATCAAAGCCTCAAGGCAAACAAGGGCCACGGCGTATGTATAGATAGATAGATAGATAGATAGATAGATAGATAGATAGATAGATAGATAGATAGATAGATAGATAGATAGATAGATAGATAGATAGATAGATAGATAGATAGATAGATAGATAGATAGATAGATAGATAGATAGATAGATAGATAGATAGATAGATAGATAGATAGATAGATAGATAGATAGATAGATAGATAGATAGATAGATAGATAGATAGATAGATAGATAGATAGATAGATAGATAGATAGATAGATAGATAGATAGATAGATAGATAGATAGATAGATAGATAGATAGATAGATAGATAGATAGATAGATAGATAGATAGATAGATAGATAGATAGATAGATAGATAGATAGATAGATAGATAGATAGATAGATAGATAGATAGATAGATAGATAGATAGATAGATAGATAGATAGATAGATAGATAGATAGATAGATAGATAGATAGATAGATAGATAGATAGATAGATAGATAGATAGATAGATAGATAGATAGATAGATAGATAGATAGATAGATAGATAGATAGATAGATAGATAGATAGATAGATAGATAGATAGATAGATAGATAGATAGATAGATAGATAGATAGATAGATAGATAGATAGATAGATAGATAGATAGATAGATAGATAGATAGATAGATAGATAGATAGATAGATAGATAGATAGATAGATAGATAGATAGATAGATAGATAGATAGATAGATAGATAGATAGATAGATAGATAGATAGATAGATAGATAGATAGATAGATAGATAGATAGATAGATAGATAGATAGATAGATAGATAGATAGATAGATAGATAGATAGATAGATAGATAGATAGATAGATAGATAGATAGATAGATAGATAGATAGATAGATAGATAGATAGATAGATAGATAGATAGATAGATAGATAGATAGATAGATAGATAGATAGATAGATAGATAGATAGATAGATAGATAGATAGATAGATAGATAGATAGATAGATAGATAGATAGATAGATAGATAGATAGATAGATAGATAGATAGATAGATAGATAGATAGATAGATAGATAGGATAGATAGATAGATAGATAGATAGATAGATAGATAGATAGATAGATAGATAGATAGATAGATAGATAGATAGATAGATAGATAGATAGATAGATAGATAGATAGATAGATAGATAGATAGATAGATAGATAGATAGATAGATAGATAGATAGATAGATAGATAGATAGATAGATAGATAGATAGATAGATAGATAGATAGATAGATAGATAGATAGATAGATAGATAGATAGATAGATAGATAGATAGATAGATAGATAGATAGATAGATAGATAGTAGATAAGAAGGGGAAAAACAAAACCTTCATTGAAGGATGCCTATGTAGAATTGAAGGTTTGAAATAACATGAAAAAAAACACCAATGAGGAACTCGAGCAAAAAAAAAACAACAAAAAACAAACTAACAAACCACAATAGAGGAAGAACTAAAGAAAGGTGATGTCCATAAATTACGGCACCAATTATCCCTCTCGCCAAAAAAACAACCTTTCAACAATTCAAAGAATCTGAACAATTCAAAGATTCTGGGAATCACTTTCCTGTCTTTTCGATTAATTATGACAACAAAAGAGACTGTCCCCCAAAAACAGTGTTTACAGTAAAAGTCGGAAATAAATACAAGTTTTGTTTCACAATTTTGGAAAAAATGTCTCAAATTCAAACAATTCAGTTAGTGTTTTTGTTTAACTTTTTGTTACCCCTTTTCCTTGTGCCAACAACAGTCAAACTTTATCAGAACCCTATCTCCCTATTAGTTGACATAGTCTATGGACACCTCCAGTCAGTAGTGGGGGTGGATAGAATATACATTTAAAAGACCAGCGGAAAGCATTGTAAAGCAGGCATTGTTCTGGATCATGAAGGAAAAGAGGAAGACCAGTAAATGAGGAAAGATCTAGATGCAGAGAAAGAAAGATTTGATAGAACATTGAAAGAGCTGGAAGTAATAGCTAATGATGGGGTAAGATGAAGGATGTCTGTTAAAAACCTCTGTTCCGCAGGGAATTAAAAGATGTATAGTTTGTTGTTTGTTTGAGAACCTCAGGAATTTCAAGTGATTAGCTCTTACTGGCTATGTGCAATGGGTTTTTTTCAAGCTTTCTTTCATTCCCAGGAGACTTCAGCTTTCGGTTTAGTGCAATGCCTATTGAAGGAGCTTTCTACTCAGATGGGGCTGTAATTGTATAGATGACATGCTGCAAAGCTTCCATACGAGAGCCTTAATATAACGGCATGTCATCTACTAAGGCAGTCTGTTGAATGGGTGGTTAGCCTAACAGTCCATTGGTGAGGCCCACAGACGTAACCGCATGCGTAATGGATCTATAGATAAATAGACTACAGTAGCAACGTAGACAAGAGGAGAGCAATAGGTGAAGAGGTTAAAATAAATATAGACGGCAGCATGGAGTTTTGATGTATTCAGAAAAATATATGCATATATATAATGAATTGTTAAACTACAATGCAACACGACAAAAAAAAACAAAAATCTTATAAATAATAGCGTCGAAGTATGTGGTCTTTTCTCGATCGATGTTCAGTAATTTGGACACAAATTAATGCTCTGGAGAATTCACCCCCTTCATGTTTTTCTCCATGTGAATAAAGTAAATAAAAAGTTAAGGTTCGCAATTCCTGATAATCGAAAACACTGCATAGATAAGAGCACGATACAACTCAACAATTACACAGACAACATAAATATTAACATCCTAATATCACTATTGCACATCTAATATATAATATAATAGCCATGTTTTTTCATTATCTCCGGAACGTTCCATAAAAAGCGAATTTACGCCACGGAATTCCATGCGACATCCAATCAAAACGATTGGTATCGATGCGGAATTTTCCCCCGCACGACTCAAAGAAGACGCCATTGTTACATACAAATCTTATTGTAAAACTTACTGTTTTCATGACTGTTGACTCACCATTATAAATAGATGAAAGTAGGGGGAGATATTCCACGATAGTAAACACAGTTACATTACTAATAGAAAATAATATCAGAAGTAGAGAAGATTTGAACCAGATCCTTTCAAATGACATATTTTCTTCTGCGTTCATTCTAAAACTATATCTGATCGATTGTGTATAATGCGGAGAACGGAATACATTGCGCCATGGATTTTAGCGTGAATGTGATATTTGAGCCTTTCAACATAATGCTTTATATTTCAGCCCTGCCTTTAGGTTACTGACCTATTGAAAGAGACAAATAGACTTCCAAATATCCGTAATCGTCTTTTGCGACATGCATGAAAGGCGTTGGTATTAAGATAATTTGCTCCCTTTTTGGAACCCAGGAACTCATAGGTGATAATATGCCTACTAATTCATCTCGCAACATTATCCAACACATTTTCTTAATACGGTCATCCCTAAAAGCGATGAAATTTTAGTCAAGATACCAACACGTATTTTCAAATCACTTTGGACATTGTCTATTAGAAATCTGTTTTAATGAACACATATACTGCAAACTGATATATTTCGGTTAACTCGCGGGGTCGGCTCATAATGATGATGAAATTCTTCATCTTTAACCTCTTCAGAAAGAGAGTTCCTCCTTTTTCACAGCGGAAGTTTACAATCAACACGCTTTAGCATGGTTAGAGAAATATGTGTTAATTAATTATGTTTGATTGCTTGTTGGATAGTATTAATGATGGTTAATGAAGATACCATAGATAGTGTCTGCCAATGTTACATGAAGCCACCGTAATATCTATAATAATAAAATAATAAGTGTGATGAACGGATACAATTCGTGTCTGTTAGAAGTTGCCATTGAATTGATTGAGCTGGAAATAAAGTAGCTGTGCTCAAATGTGCCGTGTACTATTTATTTAAGATTTGGTAAACTAACTTCACGACTAAGTCAATCATACACTAGTTTTTAGTTATACGTATTAATTAATAAGATAAGATACTCTGTGACTGTCAGTGTTTGTTTTATTTTGAAATTGGCCTATTTATAATTCATAATAAATTAACCTTTAGCAAGCCAGATTAAAAAATACGAAACGTCTCCCTGCCACCGGATTCTTTTTTGAAAATTTTCATTATTGATGGTGACTGTTTTGAAAATGTGATAATTTTTTGGTTGTTAGAGATATTTAAATAATATTTGCACATATAAATAAAGAATTGAATTATGCATATATTGGTGTAATTTATGTACGTGTGTGTGTGATACCAGTCGTATGAGAAAGTGGTAAAGACGTTTTTCACAAAAACATATATTTTATAACAAATAAAGAGGGAAAAAATAAGGAAAAAAAATAACTTACCTTACATATCGAATTCCTTGGCAACACTGTCAACTTCTTCTTCTTCTTCTTCTTTCGTTCACTTGAAACATGTCTATATCTGCAATTCTGTCTCCTTAATAAAACTCACTGTCTTTTGTAGTTCATACAGTGTCCCATAGAGCTTTGATTCCATTGTTGTTTCCTCTGGCCAATATGTCTGCCTCAGCGTTTCATGCTCAGAACACTCTTGAAGTATATGTTTGGCACTCTGTACTGCCTGTCCACATGTACACATGGCCGTGTTGCCAATCTTGAACTTTGTATACATGTGACTGCGGAGTCGGTTGTGTCCTGTTCTGAGACGTAGAATTATAACTTGTTCTGATCTGTTCATAATGTGATAGTCATCTTGTGTTGGTGTTTGTGGCTTTCTTATTGACTTGATCATCTGTTTTTTCTGATGGTAGGTGATTGGTATATCTGGTTGATCTTCGGCAGCACCTTCCTTAGCCAGTTGGTCTGCTTTTTCATTTCCTGGTATTCCACAGTGAGAGGGTATCCACTGCATGGTTACCCTATACTGGTAAGACAATTTGCTAAGTAGTTTTTTCAAGTCTGTTAGTTTTCCAGACTGGAGAGCTTGAAGCACTGACCTTGCATCTGTCAGGAATACCACAGGCTGTAGGTCAGAGTTGGAGTTCAGAAGTTTTTTAGCTGCCACAGTAATTGCCTGGATTTCTGCATCATAATTATTGCAGAATTTTCCTGTCTGTGTTCTGATTGTATCTCTAGGCTTGTGTGGATATTCTATATATACACCTGCACCTCCATTCCTCACAGCATTCTGTGCTGACCCATCTGTGTATACTCTGACCCATATATCTTGTGGATATTCCTCGTCCAGGAAACTGAGGGTGACTGTCCTCCGCTGCACACTGTTCTGTTCGTCCTCGCTTAGTATTCCTTTCACATGGGTCTGAATGTATATTGGCATTCCATGCCTTTCACTCCATGGGGTTTGTTCTGGTACAGACCTTAAGGGGCTGTCAACTTCAGGTAGGTCTGTAAGTTGTCTACGGAGTCGTTTAGCTTGATGGATAAAGCTGCTTCTTTTCAGTCGCCCCATTGCTAGGTTTTGGAATCTTTCCTTCATTGGATGACTTGGCATACACTGAAACTTTTCCGCTTGAATTAGTACTGTCAACTAAATCACGTAAATCTGTTGTATTTATGTTCTTTCACTGCAAAATTATCAAAATATAGCCGGGGGAACTGTATAAAACATGTAGATTTGCAGTAAAATCGTTCTTTGAGCTTAGGCCTAGAGTTATTTTTTCTGCCACTTCAAAATATTCGATATCAAACGTACAAGTCCCCATACCAGCACGGCATTCTGTATATTCACTGCTGTGAAACTAAATAACCTAATAATCCATGATTCAATCCACGATTCAATGTTATTTTATTCGAAATACGATGAAATAAAGGTCTGTAAAACCGATCCATCATCATGGCATCGTACCGGTGTACAGATGTGGTCAGATTAATTGCTCTTAAACTTTTACGAATAGCCAGCCATTCTCAAAAACGATCATGTCGGAAGTGGGGGATGTACCGGCTTCGATTGCGCATGTCCCCAGCTATGTGCACGACTGTGGTACGTGTAAATCTCACGATAATCTCGCTGGGTGGGACGGCCCGCCATCAGCGCGTGCGGCCATTTTGTTTTTCGGCGGCTGGATATCATATCGGCTCGGTGAAGGTTAATTTAAAAAAAAAATTATGCATGCAACTAGAGCAAATGTCACAGTGAAGACTTATACTTTTTACTTGCGCGCAGTTATTTACTATGAGAATTACAATACCTAAACAAGAATATTTATTTAAATATATTATTACCTGCTATCAACATAGAAAGAAACGACAGAAATAAAAATTACTAATAAGCATGATGATAAAAAATGGATAGACACGAGTTTATAAAAATCGAACCGTTAGTCTATACAAGAATACAACACGTTTAAAATTCTTACATGAATTTATTAACATTAAAATAAATAGGACATGATTTTCAAATGGCAATTACTAAGGCATTAAATTATTCAACATCAGCTATTTTATATGGCCACTCATGGAATAAATATCAAGGAACTTGATCTATCGCATCACGAAATTTCACATTATCACTAATGCCTATATGGAATGGCGGTGGCCTAATAATAATAATATTGGCTGAAATTTCTTTTGGGTCTTCACTGTGACCTTTGTTCTAGTTTTATTCTACTGAGAGGTATTACCTAACCTTTTCAGTGTGATTGCACATAGAATTAGGGTTATAATGTTAGAATTAAGGTTAGAATTAGGATATTACATGTACAGCAGTTGTGATTCTAAAATTTTTTCGACTTAGTCTGGAGAAGTAACGTCACGGCATCCATCAATTTGATTGGTGTAACTCAGAAATCTGTGATGTCAGATGCGTAAAAGTGTAAACAGTTCACTATTTATAGAGCAGTGTAGACCTAAAAGCAGTTTTAACCATATTATTAATATTACTAATAAATAACAAATATGAATTTAGTTAATACCATCATAAAATATCATTGTGGGCCTTAGGCACCTATTGCATTTTATTTTAAATAAAGGGGGGGGGGGATTTAGCGGTCTATTCATCTGAATGCTGAATCCACTTTGTCACCCTTAAGAACAAATTGGCCTTCAGTTCAACACTTCCAAGACTAAGTTAATAATGAATTTTACTAACTGTAATGTCACCCTCAATGGAGAAACAATTCAGACAGGATAACATTTCAGTCTTATTTAGGCAGCAAAAGGACCCAAGATAGAGATACAACAAAAGAGATTTCTACCAGAATTGTGTTGGCATCAAGTGAGTTCCACCACCTAACAAACATCAGGAAATCAAAAACAATAAGTACCCCATGGCACATACGTACATAAGTACATACCAAACTACGACCGTTCAACTCCAATGTGATATCCATGTTGACATTTGGTTGCGAAAGTTGGAAAATGACAATGGCGCTGGTGAAGAAATTGAACTCATTTGAAAATAAATGTCTTAGAAGACTCTTAACCCTTTGAGAATGGAGCTTAATAATGCTTCTACTGCCAAAAAGATGAAGCCATTTTCACTGGAAAAAAAGAGGACATGGGTCCATTTTTGAAAATCCTTTTAAAACATCAAAACTAGGTTTAAATGTAGTAAAAGTACCAGCATATATATTCTTGGAGGAAATATATTGAGGTACCTTCCTATGAACTTCTGAAGGTTGAAAACACATATTAGGTCATCTCATTTGCATATGATAATTAATTTTTGTTACATGCCGAATCTGTGACACATATTAGTTAAAATAAATCAAACTCATGAAATAAAGTAATAATTTTTTTCTGAACAATACAATCCAATAATATTTATATTTTGGGGGATATGGGCAATGGACTCCATTCTGACATTTGATTTGCATTTTGTGGCTTCGTTTTCTTCCTCTAGAAAAATTTCCTGTTTCTGCAAAAATCTTTCTCTTTATTATCACATCATCATGGAGAAATTCAAGTTGGGCCCAAAAGAACTTTTCGATCTAAAAATAGTTTTGGAGAAAAATAATTTCAACTGAGTAACATGAATTATGGAACAAACTATAGTAGCGCACTAGGCTTACATACTACCCGATGATGATAGTCTTTAGTCTACAGAGGGGCTACCTAGGTAATAAATGTTTAAATTAGCAAAGAAACATGGATCTAGTTTATCCATTTATTAGATCATTATAGTTTATTGTATGAATGTATGGTAACTTTGTTCTAACTTTTCATTGCTGTTAGTATTTGATCTCTCATGGTAGGACAATGGTCTACTAGATTTCCAGTTAGCAGCAGGATGTGTTGTAGTAAAGAGAATGAATATATCTTGTATTGCTGTTTTTTAAAAAAATCTGGCATGACAAAATTTACTTCTGCAGTTTTCTTTATTTTGATGTTTTTCTTTATTTCTTTATTATAATGAATTGAGTTGATAATTCCTTATTTACAAAAAAACTTGCTAGAACAGCCCAACATGACATGATGCTATGATGGAATTAGTTCAGCACTTGGAAGTTTAGAGTACCAACCATCTGTAGAGTAGACCTAATGACTAATTGATGATGTGTGGGTTTAAACCCTCCCATGTTATACCCTAGACCTGGTAAAAAAAGAATACTCTGCTTTTGATTAGGGCTAGGCCCATCTTTCATTATCTCTACATGAGTCATTCTTAAAAGTACTGCACAGAGCAAACCAATGTGTATGCTGATATCATAATTTTAGAAAACTTAAACTCCTGTCAGAAAATTTCCTCTTGTATGTGAATTATTTAGATTAAGTATTTTTAGTTTCTGAATTTTAGGTGTTATGTTGAGAAACTAACAGCTGTACTACACAGTTTCGGAAAAAAGGAAATAACTGGATGCAAAGTTGACCTTAAAGTGAATATTCTAAGTGACCTACAGAAGAGATTTCTCTATTGCAGAAGGAAGAAGAAGCATAATGTCATCTGAAAAGATGTAAAGGAGATATGAGTATCATTAGTATAGGACAATCTCATTGTTCCTGCATTTATCCAGCTACTTCTTATGACCAGTGGACTACAACTACTACTATTGACAGCATGATATGAGAAACAATTGAGGTTCATAACAAAGGTTATTATTAGTACTTAGCAGAATCACAAACCTGTAAGAATATTATGTATGGCAGTGATTGGTTTATATATGTGAGCCCAACCTGAATGTAATGCTTAGCAGAGTAGAACCATCAAAATATATAGTGTTCAACTATCAATAAAGCCATAACCCTTCAGGGTCGTAGGGGTACCACATTGGATGCTTCATGATCAGCACACAGTCCTCCAGCGAATTCTATCCTCAGCGATGCGGATGAGTGTGGAAATATCTTGCCCTGTCCATGTCTTTATTTTCCCTCCTCTGCTTCTTCCACCCTCGACAGTTCCCTGCAGTGTTTTTTTTTACAAGGAATCGTGCCCGCATACATGTCCGAACCATGCTAGTTTTCGTCATTTCACTATTGAAAGCAATGGCTCCTGAACACCTGCACACATCTCTACTTTATTTCTTACATACACATTGGTCTTATGTTCCCTATAGGAAATTCGTAGAATTCTTCTGTAGCATTTGTACTCGAAAGCCTGTAATCTTTCTCTCCATGTCCGCAGTGAGTGTCCAACTCTCACAACCATACAACACAACAGAAAGCACCAACGACTTATACAGTTTGATTTTCACTCCAACACTGATGTTGCTTTTCTAAATCACAGTTAGCCTTGACAAGGACGCTAAAGCCATCTCCAGCCTTATTTTTAGTTCTGCTTTGCATTTACCATTGCTGCATATACTGGATCCGAGGTATTTGAAGGTATTCACCTCTTCAAGCTTATGTCCATTCATCATGATATTAGTCTGGTTTTCTGTGTCTCTGCTGTTTACCTGTTCAACTATATGGTATAGTGTAAACTTGTGGTTCAAACAATGTGCATATAATGTAAAATGGATCACTAAGCTTGACTTGCATGTTCAAGAGTTTGGAAAGAACATTTAAATAATTATGTACTATTATCAGAAATATTTTACAAGTGTAGAAACTATACTTTTGAATTAAATTTTTCAAACTCATTTACTCTTAGCCTCAGAACGAATACATTGAACTTCACACCAAGCGTCATGGAAGGAGGCTTGACTATGAAGAGAGGAAGTAAGTACTTGTGTTCTGGTAACATTCAGCATTCACATATCACAAAGTAGCTTGTGTTGCATTAAATGGAATAGAATCTTACTGTAATTCTATGTAGTCTTTTGGCTACATATTTTTTTCCCCCTTATCTTGATAGAGACTTTTGGGTTGATTCCAAGTGATCCCATTATATATTTTTTCTTGTATTTATTTACCATATAGTACACAGTTGTTAGTCTCCAATTCATTAAATTCTTACTTTTTTGTAACATTATGTTTGTTTTGCCATAAAAGTGTAAATTCTGCTTCCAAGGAAATGTGTTTTGTGTGTGTAAGGATTTCCTTCTTTAGGTGAAACATCAGTCAAAACTATAATGCTCCTCATACACTAATGTACTTATGTGTTCCATGACAAACTCCTACCTTCTAGCATGATGTAGTCTCAAGAATATTTTGTCCAGTTAGTTATCACATTGCTAATGTCAGTGTCTTATCAGATTCATTTGCTTGGAGTATTATGATCATGTTTTATTGGCTTGGTTAAAAGAGACTGGATTGCTTACAGACATTTTATTCTCTTTAGGAAAAACCTATTTTGTCAATCTTCCTATTGTGTCTTTCAATCAGTCTGACTTGTTGAACATACAGTGAGTGAATACTCATTGACGTCTGTTTGCAAACTTTTCACAATTCAACAATTCACATGTGAATAATTATCAGAACCACTCATGCTTTTAATTTTTCTTATTACAGGAGGAAGAAGGAGGGACGTAGACCACATGAAATGGCAGAGAAAGCTAAAAAGCTTAGAGGAATCCGTGCCAAGTTGTACAACAAAAAGAGACATTCAGAGAAAATACAGATGAAAAAGACGTAAGTACTACCAGTAACATGCAAGCTATAATGGTCACCAAGTCTGCTTAAAATATTTATTTAAAAAAAACTGGTAAAAATGTGATTACGTCCACATATATATCGTATCGATTCACGCCTTTTTAAATTCACAGTTTAAAAAATCTAAACACTGGTTCTAACCCTTCCCCCCCCCCAAAAAAAAATCTATAAACTAATTCTAATCCTTTTAACCCCATTTACAAAAATCTATAATTTTATGCAACTTATCTGACACTGCAAATGTCACAACGGTGGTCAAAACAAAATTTGCGCCAAAAAACTAACATCTTCCAAATTTTGTTTATCATTGCAATATCAGTATCCACATTTTAAAAAAAATGTATATTTTTTTCATTTCTTTTATGACAACATATTTAGTTTCTCTTGTGATTCATGTGATTTTTTATAATGCTACAATGACAACATTTTTGTGCTGCATTTCAATGAGTGTAGGTGCTTGGACAAAATTTTCAGAAAAGTACAATATCATTAAAAACAATTCTGCAGGGAACCATTGAAAGAGGGAGAAGTAGAGGACTAAAGACATGGGCAGAGAACATTGAGGAATGGACAGGGCAAGATTTTTTGTCATTCGCATTGCTGAGGATAGAAATTGCTGGAGAACTCTGTGTGCCGAAGTATCCAATGTGGTACCCCTACAACCTTGAAGGGTTAAGGGTTTATGATGATAGTTTGGTTATGAATTAACATAAATACAATATACTTAGCTATATAGAGGAATTTTATTAATGTTGCCACACTTGTTCAAGTATAGATGCATCAAGAATTTTTTTTGTACTTTTCAGTTTCACAACTTTCACACTTTTTCTATCGCACAAACACAAAAAACACCAATATAGGTGTTTTAAAAAATTGGGGTGTTTTTTGTGCTTGTGCATTCAATTCTTTATTTACATGTACACAAATTATTTTAAAATCTCTGACAAAATAGTTATTCCGTTTTCCAAAAATAACACAAATACAAAAAAATAAGCCAGGCCCAGGGGGAATGTGCATAATTGTAAGGTAAAGTGCTAAAGGTTAAAACAGTTTGATAGTAATGGGTATGTTTTCCACCTTAATTTGTGCAATGGTAACAATTTTGGGACAGGCTTTTGAATCATCATGGATAGAAATGGTTGTGATAGATTACACTGAGCCATTGATGTGAGAAGACACTGTCTGAATCCAGATCCATAAGTACTGGGATAAAGCCTTTATACGGATGTTGTTTTTTGTCCTGTGGGGGCTTTTTAGTTGAAGCATCGTCTATCCCAGTGGACCTCTGCAGTTTGTAGAAGAGAAAAAAACTTCAGATACAAGCACATTCCAGGTGAATGCAAGAAGAATCTGTCCGTGTGTTCTTTTGCTAGTATGCCTTGTTTACTATTAGTAAGACCTTATTTCTGTTCATACTTCCTTAAATAGTACAGATGTACAATCTTAACATATCTGGTACAGATTGCTATCTTAAAATGACACTTGAGGTTTCTTTATCCTATATTTATTTCTTTAAGTTATATTTGTATATGGTAATTTACTTTTGTATTGCTTCTATGTTCATGACCTTTTCTACCTTTAGCATTAAGATGCATGAAGAGAGGAAGACCAAACAGAAAAGTGCTGATAATGATTCTAAGTATGGAAACCCCAGCTATTTGTTGGAGCGTGAGAATCAAATCAGAGCTAAAGTTCTTTCAAACACTATCAAGCAGAAAAGGAAAGAAAAAGCGGTATGCTTTTGTGTTGTAATTTCTTGTATTTCAAAATATTAATATTATATGCACCTTTGAGATGAGACATGCATGCCAAGGTTAAATCTTCATCAAAGGCAATTGTGTATCTGGACCATTCAGAAAACTACGTAACTATTCATATTTCCTAGAAAATCACTACAGCCAAAAAACTAATGCTGGATTGATAGCTACATCTTGGATAGGATTTGTGATTAATTTTTTTAATTCTTTTATTTCTTAGAATGACAGAGATTGAATATGGTATAGCTTTTCCTGATATAATCATTTTGTATAAATGTTTCTATAATATGGATATCAATGGCAAAGTGATCAAACCATTTGTCTTTCATAATTTTGTTAGCTACTTGATGTCTACACTGTCGGACAATTTTTACGGACAAACTCTATCATTGTCTGGAATTCTTTGGTTCCATATATCATTGTTTGCAGGGCTTGGCCAGTGTCTCTCTCAGTTGTTCATACTGTGGACAGTTCTGCAGAATATGTTGAGGTTTGTTTATGTTCCACAAGTGCATAGTGGTGTAGCACACAACTGTATCCTGTGCATGTGTTTATTTAGTCTGTTGTGTCCTGTCCTCAGGCAAAGTATAGTGACCCGTCCATGCTGATTTAGGTAATGCTAGACGACTTATGGCATTTTCTTTTCACTTCTGATGGTTTGTATAGCTCTCTTTTCTTGATATGAGACGTCGTTTTCCTGCATACTCTCCCTCTTTCCCCTTCCCTGGTTGGCTAACTCATCAGCTAACCATGTCATTTAGATCTAAACTGTTTTTGTAGTCAAAGATCAAATATTGTTACTTATTGCAAGAGACTAAATTAACATTTTGACCAAAGATACATTATCAAAGGACATTCAGTATATTCTCCATATTTCTTGTTGGGTTGTATTTTTCAAACAGTTCTCTTATATTTTATCTTTTATTGGTTGCTTAATGATTAAAGCATATCCTGCATAGGACAATGCTTTTCAACTGTTATTGAGATGGAGTCTCACGGTTTAGTTGATTAATCTATTTGCTTTGTCATAGTTATATATTTGATACATGGCCATTTTGGAGATCCTTGGTAATTATCACTTGTAACTAAGGGGCTCTGTGCTATAAGTGGTGCTCTTAACTGGTGAAACCTGCTCTGTTGAAGAGAGATGGAGTTGGTATGAGGAAACACACAAGTATAGTGAAGTTCATCCTGTATGTATTTTGATTTAAAACTGCTTTAGGGCTCATCTTTATTCTGTAACATAGTTAATGCAACATGAATGGCAGACCTCTCTTCTTCCTGAACTGTGAGCTACCGGTAGTTGGGATTATGAGACTACCCCTGTTGAAGCTAACTACTTGGAGATGGGGGCTTTGTCCAGAATACAGAGGCTGGAAACTAAGACTGGTCTGGCCATCCCTGTCATCGAGTAAGACCACAGTCCTGCCCAAACAATCACTGGTGCTGAAGTCAGAGATACCAGGCAGCAACCATGGTTTCATGCAACATGACTAGATAACATGTCTTCCGTACAAAATTTTGTTAATGAGAAGAAAATGCGGCTACCACACAACCAAAACACCCATTTACTTAATAATAAGCAAAACTTGGAACAGGGTAATAAAGTTTTACCAATCACTGGAAACAATGTGTTGATGTTTAGACCAAAATCCCAAATGCTTATGTGGTAAATGTCTTCTGGTTAGAAATGTCAATTTACTCTGTTACTATACACTGTAAAGTAATTTTAGTTTATATTTTGATGTCTTTGGTACAGTCAAATCCCATTACAACAGCTTGGTCCGGACCCACAAAGTATGCATGTAACAACATACATATACAGTATAAAGAATAAATATAATTGGGAGTTTTTAAAAGAGTTGTTAAAGTGGGAATTTTGTGATAAAAGGATTTACCAGTCTACCATATTAATGGTATACTCTTATGCAACATATTCAGGACAATAATACATTTCTAATATTTTGATGTTTGATAACATTTTTAATGATAGGGAAAATGGGATGTTCCTATTCCAAAAGTCAGAGGTGTGTCAGAAGCTGAAGTTTTTAAAGTGGTCAAGACAGGAAAGACAAAGAGTGAGTTTTATAATGTTGTTATATTTGCATTATATTATTCTGGTTTGAAGAAAAAATAGTCTTCTATTGCAAAAAAAAAAAAGAAATCACTGCATCCAATCCAATATTGATCATGTATAGAGTTGGTATAGAAGTGAAGTACACTACAAGTAGATGCCGCAACATAGTTCAGTTATTTCCCTTGCCTATGTTTGTAAATTTCATGTTCATTATTTAATAATTTAAATATTAATACTTGTTAGGGTTAGGATAGTTGTGTTTTACATAACTAACCCCAACCCTCAATAAATAAATATTTCAATTATAAAATGATCTAACATGAAATTTAGAAACATAGACAATGACAATAATTAAACAGGTGTAGTCTACTTGTACTGTACCAGAAGTGATGACACATTTGCTAATTGACATCTACAACAGTGGATATATACCTGAATATCTCTTGAAATTTATTTTCATAACTCTACCAAAGATTGTGGAGAACATCGCACTGTTAGTTTGAGCCATGTGAATTTGTAGTAGATGGCCATATACATCTTGAGAACATTAATAGGAAGAAAGTTGGAAATAAACAGATCTGTATTTGTGCTTTATTGACTATACGAAGGCATTTGATAAGGTGAAACATGAAGTAATAGTTAAAATATTGGAGTATTTAAACATTGATGGTAAAGATTTGCGAATAAAAAGGACTATTTATTGGTAACAAAGAGCAGCCATACAAATCGATAACCAAATAATAGCATTTCATCACATCAAACAAGGGGTTAGACAAGATTGTGTGCTGTGACTTGATCTGTTCGGTGTATATAGAGAAATAATAATGAGATCCATACAAGATATGCCAGGAATATCAGTTGGAGGGCATATTATAAACAATCTGTGATATGACACAGTTTTGATTGCCGAAAATGAGACAGTTACAAGAAATCAAGGTACCAAGTCCGATACCCACCACAAGCAATTGTGCAACTGGACCGTAACAGAAAGCAATTGCAAACTACTGAACGTATTTATATTGCCTAGAAAATATAAACAGCCAGCCACCAAATGCTGGGTTGATAGCTACGTCCTGAATAGGATATACTACAAATTTGTTAAAAATACCATGGGCAGATAAGAAGCATAGTGAAGATATATTGAAAGACGCTAATTCAGAATAGAGAGCTGCATACCCTCATCAGAAAGAAAGTCTACATTTCTTGAACACATCATGAGAAGAGGAAAGATAGAACACATTGTAACGACAGGCAAGTTGAAGAGAAAGAGTAGGGGAAGACCAAGAAAGAAAATGCTTGATAACCTAGCATTTTGGCATGGGAATACATTAGTATTGGAAATGATTGACAGCACACGAAATAGAAGTCTGTGGAAAGGCATGATAACCAACGTGACACTACATGGACCATTAGAAGAAGATAGAATGGTTTATTTTAGGTTCCCCATAATTTGGTTTGTGGAGATGTTTCTGTGGATCAGACTGTCACTATGTGAGCAGTAAAACTGAAAGTCTTGCCATGGTTTTTTGGCCTCCTGTTGTTTGTTTTGTCACCACGCTCTTGAATTACATTTTGGCTGCTTACGGTTTCAGGTGTTAGGCACAAAATATCAATTGTGTTGCATAAATGTCCTGTCTCAAGTCTTGGGCCTGCATTTTCCAACTTTGATGGTAGGGTAGTATCCTGTGATACTTGCCTCAAAACTGGTTTACAGGGGACTTCTGCAGCATTGCTTCTTCTGAATAATGCAAATTTATTATATTTCTGTCTGCACCGCCATCTTGATGGAACTGGAAAATATTGTCATTGATGCAGTTAAGGATAATTATGTGCCAGGTACATTTCATTTTATATTTGTAAATTCAATCATTTTTTAGCATACATGACAAAGTATTTATTTACAGGTAAATGCAAATAAAGTAAATAGGTTACTAGAAAACTATCAATATAAAATAATAAAATATAGAAAATAACAATAAAAAAGAACAAATACAATTGTCAACGTGTCGGTCCAATTGGGACCTTTAAAGACAACAAAAACAGTTAAACTGATTGGGATGATTTTGGGGAATATTCTGTGGCCATGATGCTGGTTTTTAATCAAAAATAAACTTGTTTTAGTTAAGTTTGTTGTGGGATGAATTGAAGCCATTGCTACTTTGCAGTGGTCTCTTCTTTATACATGTCATTTGTATTCTAAGTTTTCCTTCAAGAGTTTTTAAAGTCTTTCAACCTTTGTGCACAATCACAGAAAGATCAATACTGAAAAGAGCAAGTTCTTGAAGGCTAAATTTAATATGAAAAATGACATCTATTTTAGAGTGAAGAGCAAATGTGTAACTAATGATGTTTGGTTGGACACCAACTGCAGACATGGAGAGAGACAAGTAATAGGACATTCTACTCATTTCCTATGCAAAGCATACACGTCCACAATAAACAATACTTCAATTGTGAAGTGACAAAAACTTGCATGGTTTGAACATGTAAGTCAACATGATTCACTGTCAAAAATGATCCTGTAGACAGAGGAAGACAATCATGGACAGATAACATCAAAGCCTGGATACATCAAGATTTGTTCATGTAGACAGAGGAAGACAATCATGGACAGATAACATCAAAGCCTGGATACATCAAGATTTGTTCATGTAGACAGAGGAAGCATCATGGACAGATAACATCAAAGCCTGGATACATCAAGATTTGTTCATGTAGACAGAGGAAGACAATCATGGACAGATAACATCAAAACCTGGATACATCAAGATTTGTTCATGTAGACAGAGGAAGACAATCATGGACAGATAACATCAAAACCTGGATACATCAAGATTTGTTCATACTCATTTGCATCTCTGAAGATGATGAAATAATTTTTTTTAGCTTTTAACAGCGCATAGTCTTTCTGATAAAAGTGTATGACCTCAATTGAGCAATCGAGGTGGCACTTAAAATGCATAAGGTTTGCTGTCTCAAGACATGGTTGAGGTAAGCAGGGTTTATGAATACATGTTTAGGGAATGAAGGGGGCATTCCAGTGTGACAGTGTCCCAGGATTATCATGTCCTGCCAGAGGTGCAGCATATATCTGGGACAACTATTTCATCATACTTCCATCAGTTCTGTTGACCCATCTGCAGATATGGCACACCTAGCATTCCCTACCAACTAGGATTCTGCCACAAAAGGACAAAGGTGCAATTTTCATTTACCTGTATCTCTCCGTCTTCCATGGGAACCATTTGACAAACAAAAGTACGAAATTAGGGCAAGACCTGCAGTGACAATGACTTTTTTGTTTACAAGTGATAGGTTCCTCCTACTTTCCTAGTCACCTCTTGCGACATGCTTGGAAAGAAGACAGTGGTCCTATTCTTTGCATCCTGAACTAGAAGTTCAGACTGGTTGCCACATGGTCATCATCATCATTTTCCTCTTGTACCAAGCATGGTCATACATCGCTGAATATAGACATTTCTGATTACTCTTTGTTAATGCATCCATTGCAGTGGCCTATGGCAAATTATGGGTTCTATGTATGTATAATTAGAAAGTTTACTATTCTATAAAGATTTAATAATTATAAATTCTCTTTGTTGCTAATGATTTTATGTATTGTTTGCTTAGCAAAACATCTGCACCTACTTATTGTCCTCCGGAATTTCTGTGTTTCAGGGAAAGCATGGAAAAGAATGGTGACAAAGGTTACATATGTTGGAGATGGATTTACTAGAAAACCTGTCAAATATGAGAGATTTATCAGGCCTATGGTAAGGATGTTTTTATTCGTGGTAAATGCAGTGCAAGCAGATATTATTATATTAGATATTTCACATACACAAAATGCACTGCAAGCAGATTAGATGTTTCACACACAAAATAATCATGGAATTGTGATAATTTTTTTCAAGAACTAGTCTAGTCCCATTGCAACAACATGGTTCAAACCAATATATGTAATACCAAATCCGCTACAAACAATAAAGAATAAATATAATTGGGGATTTTGAAAAGTGTTGTTAAATAGGGAAATTTGTTATGAAAGGATAGGCTATAGAGGGATTCCACTGTGTGAGCAAGGCTGACAAGTAGTATCAAGGTAGAGTTGGCGAAATTTTGCTATTATGACAGCTAACAGTATTTTCCCCACACTGAGGGACTGAAAATTAGTCATCTGATGATGGGGAGTATCTGTTCATGTGGTTTATTTAATGGTCCTGTAAGAGGACAAAGTAAATCCATATGGTGCAGCCTTCATGAGTGACTTGATGGTAAACAAAGCTGCTAAATACTCAACACAGAACTGAAACGCCACATCTGATGGATTGACTGACTTTGGAATTGAAACACCTATGGTGTACACTGATACTTTTACCTCTAAGGCTAAATAAATAGAGCGCCTTATATAGGACAAAACAACAGCTCACAAACAGATGCATATATATTACACAATGACATTGGGTCAGTAGCATATGGACTTCTGCATCGACAACCATGCGACTGATGCTAATCTTTCTCCACATATGTCCTGCAACTATATCACTGATCTTGGCTGATTGTAGCTTTTCATTGGTCGCTTTGTATATTCTGTATCGCCAACCAATGAAATGCTTAGTCAATGAATTAGTCAATGGCCAGCCAACTGGTGTGCTGAGTCACCACGATCTTTGCTGATGATTCACTCATATCAATTATTATGTACATTGATTATAAATGTAATAATTTCACCAAAGCATATACATAATTAAGTTTGAGTGCATTTCATATCAGACTGTCAATTTAAATAATTAACTGCTGAATTTCTGTTTTATTTACATGATTATTAATTTATGATAATGCTATGTCCAGGCACTACGCTTCAAGAAAGCAAATGTCACCCACCCAGAACTGAAAGCATCATTTTTCCTGCCCATACTTGGTGTTAAGAAAAACCCAAGCTCAGCCATGTACACAAGTTTAGGTGTTATAACAAAAGGAACTATTATTGAGGTAATGCCACAATCACAAACAATTAAGAGTTTTTTTTTGCATTTTAAATTCATGTTTTAAAAAGGATTATAGATATGTTGTTATCTTGCTCATGTGTTGCCATGGGACATTATTTGATCATGGGAACAAAGAATAATAACACTTGCTTCCCCAAGTGTGCATAACTCAGTGGTATAGTAATTAAGTAACCTCCCTTTTCATGGCAGTGAGGTTACGGAAAATACAGTATCTGGCCCATATTTTTCTGTGAACTAGAGGCGACGTGGTCAGCATCATGCCACAGTGGTAGAGAGTTAGATCTATCTAATAACCAATGTATGTGTTCAATTCCTGGTAGTTGACACCCTCTGATTCAGTTAAAATATGAATAGTTGCCAAAGCTACTGTGTAAGTACTCTTAACACTTTCTTTAAGCTGCTGGGACGATACCTGTTGGACATATTAAGTGTAAGGGCATTAGTTCTCTGTACTTTTTAATGAGAGTTAATCTTGAATTTAGTAGATTTTACAGATTGGTACAGTGAACAAATAATGAGTGCACAATAACTGAGCATTGTTTGCTGTGATCTCCGTAGTTAAGAGATTAGATGACAAAATTGACTTATGTGACTTAACCTTGTATCCTAGAAAGGGGAGTATGGTTATGAAAACTGGTGCACAACTTTCATGATTATTCTAAAGCCATATTTTGAGAGTATAAGAAAAGTTATAAGAACCAAGCTGTGCTTACTATGAAGTGGCGACATATGGATGTGAAGCATGGACACTAAATAGAACAGTGGCCAAGAGAATTACTTCATTTGAATTAAAGTGCTATAGAAGAGCTCTGAGAATACCATAGACAGCAAGAAAACTAACCAGGAAGTGCTAGGAACATCATATTAAGGAAAAAGCTATAATTTTTCAGTGACATAAAAAGACACAGCGGCAAGAAGAGAGTGTTATTGGAGGGGTTGATAGAAGTTATCTGGCCGTCCAAGACACCGTTGGACAAAAGACATTCAGGAATGTCTGCACATATATCCCTACAAAAGACAGGACAACTTGCTCAAGACCACAGAGAATCCATAAAAAAGACTACATTCTGAAAAGAATATGTCACTTGATGAAGAAAAGTTGATATTGCATTTACTTTGTATAGTATTTAGTATTACATTGGCTCTTTTGTGTTTGAACTTAATTGCTTCCCGAAGGCTGATTAAGTACTTTAGGAGTTTGAGTATAAATACATTTTTCCCCATAGGAAATAATGTAAATTGGATTAATCTATTCCAAGCCCCAAAAAAATGCATTTATAAGAGCAAGTTTTGTAACTTTTTTCCTCTTACATTTGTGAAATGATCAATGACTACGTTTGATTTCTGCATCATCTGTGTTGTTGGAGCCTGAATGGGGAGCAAAGAATAGCAAGTTACCTGCAAGTATGTTGTGAGAAGTAAGATGGCTAAGGTTTTGGGATAGAGTGGGCAGCTCCATCCCAAATACGGTGACCCAAAAGCCATAATGAAATGGGATGTGTCAGGTAGATATCACAGCTGAGCTGTACACCATGACAACACATTCCGTTCTCCAGATTAGATCCTGCTAATCTGTAGGAGTTTGAGAATAAATGGAGAATACATCATTACATATATATATATATATATATATGCGTGTCCGCCTACATTTTTAAACAGATAATGCTAGCAACATTGGGGAGGGGGGGGTGTATGAAAAGTGATAGTCTAGGATGTGCAACCACCAACCATTTATCACTAAAATAAACCCACTCTACACAAAATCAATATCTATTTGTTTATGTTTTAATCAAATAAATAACATTACAAAAATGTTTTATTCATGTACAGTCAATTACTAGATGACAGCCAAACAATGTCGTCTGCATGTATATTTGACTTAGTATAAATAACATTTCTTGTGATTTAAGCACAAATATACTGTGCTGCTAGTTAACTGCTTAGTTATATGTTTAGTTTTAGCTCTGAGAATATAGTTTTGAGCACTTTGGTTTTCATTTTATAACCACGACCAATCTTCGTTGTCTATGCTTCTATTTTGGGCACAGTAACACAAGATTGACCAAAGCAATCTCTTTTATTTTGCAGATTTCCTTGTACTTACTATGAAATTTGCAAACACTTTGTAGTTTCCATTTAATCCTGCCCACTATGAGTTAACCCATCATTCTTCACATGAAAATATTTCTGTCTCTACATATATTTTTTGGGGGGGGTTTTAAGTGCTATTGCTGATCATATGTTTTTAATTACTATCCTTACAGGTGAACATTAGCGAGTTAGGCCTGGTGACAAATGCAGGAAAAGTGGTTTGGGGTAAAAAAAAATTACTTTTATATTCTTTTCAATACAATTGGTTCTTGGAAAATGTTAAAATGCTTTAAGTTAACATAGAATTACAAACAAGTTAAAAATGAGAATTATAAAATGTTACATCTATTCTATATTAATGTATGGCCCAGAAACATGGACACTAAACAAACAATAAGAAAACAGAATTTAGCCTTTAAGATGTGAGTATATAGAAGAATAGGGAGAACATCATGGAAAGAGAAGAAAACAAAGAGGTTCTAACAACACTTAATATGAAGAAAGAATTATTAAGGAAAATAAAGATGAGGCAAATAAAATATTTTAGACACATTAAAGGACATGACACCTTATTTGAGGGTAAAGTCGAAGGAAAGCGAGCAAGAGGTAGGCAGAGATACAAGTGGGAGAGTAACATCACAAGATGGACAAATTACAGTCTAGCGGAGTGCACCACCAAAACAAGAGACGGGGGGTGTTGTCACTTTTATTATATTATTTATATTTAGTTTAAAAATTAACATATATTTTATTGATATCCTATAATGCCTATTGTATTTTTTAATTTTAACCTTGTGTTCCTCTCTAGGCAAATATGCTCAAGTCACCAACAACCCAGAAAATGATGGATGCATTAATGCTGTTCTTTTGGTGTAATTATTTTATTTTTGTGGTGCAAGAGTAGTAGGACAAATCATCAGCTATGTTCTATAAAAATAAAATTCATTCTAAGTGTAAATATTTATTTCTGTGTTGACATTGTATGAAAGAAACATGATCAGTGAAGAAATGATTGACAGAATTAATAAAATCTTTTACCTTAATAAATTTGAAACATTCTCTTCAGAGTTATTAATTGTAACTTGATAAAATAGTCTTGTTGCTGGTTGAGTCGGTTGGTTGCTGATTCAGTGGTCCATGCCCTGTGATTCAATACCATTATGTGACATATGCATGCGTTTTTTAGTTATTGTTTTGTTCCAAATATTGTTCTATCTCTCTGGCCTTTGGAGGAAGAAGTTCTTAACTGATGTCATCCAGGACTAGGTATTCAAAAAGATGATAGTCAACAGCTTCATAAGGATGTATGCACAGCTAGTACTTAGGAATTTGTTGTGTTTGTATTTTTTCAAGTGATTGTCAGTCGAGTGGATAATGTTAGATAAGGTCGGAAGATTATTCTCTGGTATTTACCGCTCAGTAGAATGATGTTGCTTTTGGGATAGTGCTGGTCATATATTTGTTGATTTCTCACCAAGTGTTTCCCACTTCTATTTACAGAATTCTCTGTTCACAGTAGTTTTATTGCTGGATTGATTTATTTTTTTTACAAGTCACATACTGTATTGGTTACTAAAATATACATAATGGCATTATAAACAATTCTAAAGGCCATGTAAAGAAAAAATACACCAGAATCAAATGATAGATAATCCTTGATTTAATGAGGAATGCATCAAACAAGTAGATTTGTCAATGAACACAGTCCTTCACACAAAATGAAAATTAAGTATGAATACAGAGTTTTCAGCTTTGAACAAATGTCTCTTGTATATCTGCAAATCTATGTCTCCTTTATGATATAAAATTTGATTATATACCATTTGCCACATAGAAGGAACTAATTGTGTTCTCATTTTTATAGAATGTCCAGACCACTCTATTTTCATTGTAATAAAAATATACAAAGGTTACTTTCAGTCACTATATGTTATAAATGTTTACATTAACATACAATTTAGGAGCTAACATAAACGGCGCAGGCAACTGCAGTGTCAAGATCCAGAGGAGAACAGCAATGGCACTGTCTAAACTAAAACAACTGTAACACTCACTATACAGAAACAAAAATGCTGAAGAAGACATGCACCTATAACCACAGGGAACAAAGAGTGACAGCTTACAACCTAGGATTGGATAAACAAGTACTTGCCAAGCATATTGTAAGAGGCGACTAAGGTTGTTGTGAGATAGCGTTGGGTATCCCATCAGTCTACGTTGCAAATCACGACACAATGCACTTCATTCTCTGGTCTACATCCTGCTGACTTGCAGGAGTTTGAGAACAAACACAGGAAGAAGTAATAGCTGCACTACACTTGGCTGATAACTTAAATACCAACACACACAGAGATACTGATCAGAGCATGCTGCATAAGAAGAAATATTCATGTAAAGAAAGGAGCTTGTACTTTTAAACTGTGTCAAGAGATCTTGCATGAATATAATGTCCTGGTCATGTAGAGTCAGAGGCAATGGAAAACAGACTCACTGGTGGAAAATCCATGAAGTGGATGATACAACACTGACAAGAGACAGCTGACTGAATTATGACAGCCATGTTCTTTTCATCATTCTCAAATATTCTCAATTCTGAATAAATTATCACTTTCATTAACTGTTATCAGATCTTTCTAGTTCAAGAAATTTGAGTCTACGTTCTGTCCATGTAACCTCTTCAGTAAAATCATGAATTCTGTAAAATTCAAGCAGTCTTTGGTATCTCTCAATGACATTAAAGCCAATAAGTGCTTGCAGTTTGTGAAGATCAACAGGACACAACATCATTGGCTGATCAAAGTCTTCTTGTAGGTGTCCTGGTAGGAAACAATGTAGATTACAATAGCACTTACAAGAAATAGTTAAGCATTAACTGTTTATTTGTGCCCTTTCAATATTTTGGCACTTATGTCTTTTATTCTGTTCTTTTTCTTCGACATTCATTTTCAAACTCCTGCTGATTAGCAGGATGTAGTCCTGAGAACACAATAAATTGTTTCAAGGTTTACAGCTTGCCTGTGATATCTGCACTTTTCTGTTTGACACATTCAACTTCAGTATGACTCCAATTACTTTGACCTTTTATGTGATAGAACAGCCAACTCCACTCCCAAAACCTGCTTATATGCATCCTACAAAGGTGCATGGCAGCTAATAGTGTCAATATTATGTGTTCCCCTTTCAGGCCTGGCAACACTGATGTATTCTGTTCTTGATACAGGAATATTGATATACAAGTCTATTTAGTATGTTTTTGTGCTGAAATAGAAAGTGTTTCAAACAGAATAGATATAACCACCTACATACAAATTAGTGCTGGGAGGGGGGGGGAGAGAGTATGGATATTAAGGATGGCTAGAGTAACATTATTGCAATTATAACCGCTCAGGTTCACCTGTGTGGCAATCAGGACCTGGACTTCTAGTTCAGGGTGCAAAGAATAGAGTCACTGTCTTCTTTCCAGGCATGTCATAGGAGATGGCAGGAAAGTTGGGGGATGAGCTGACAACCAGTCACCCTTTGAAAAAGTCATCGTCAATGTCTGTCTTGCCTCAATTTCTTACTTGACTTCTGTCAAATTCCAGTAAATTATTTTTATTGGTCGTTGGTTTGTTTGGTCAGTAGCTCTATTCCCTTGCCTCATGGCTATTCGGGACAAATGAGAACCTCCAGTAACAGGTATAGGGCCCAACACCATTCCTGCCTGAACGTCCGCCACAGGGCAGGCACCATAACTATGATTAGATACAGATATGTTTTGTGCATGGCATCCTGATTAATTATTCGCCTTTTGGCTGGTTGCCTCCGTCTTCAGCACCCTGCTTACTTGGGTGGGACTGCCCGACCAGTTTTAGTTTCCAGCCTCTGATGGCTGAACTAAGCCCCATCACCACTTCAAGGTGCTGGCCTCGATGTGGGTAGGAAGTAATAATACTGGGATACTGTAATGTCTCATGGACTAACCATGCATTCATCAACCCCATTAACTCCTGTAACACAACCATGCTGTTGAGTCTCTAAACCCTATGCATTTGAATATCTCACATATTATATCTCACCTCGGTTACTCAACTCAGGACCTATGCTTCTGTCAGAAAAGCTATGGGCTGTTAAGAGCTACCTGCTCATAGCCAAAGGGATTATTTCATGTCATCATCAACTGCTCAGGTTAAATTATAGTAGGAATTGAATTTTTTTGGTAAGGTACAATTCAACCTGTAAACTTCTTAGCAACTGCTATGGTCATGCGGGGGTCAGAGGCAACAAAAGACCAGACTCATTGGAGGGCAATGCTGTGGTTGATGATACTGTATTGTAGAGAAATAGGGCCGACCTAATAAGGGAGGTCATTGATTTACTACAGAGTGAATAAGACAATGCTGGAGGTAATAACGTGCACATACAAAGAATAAGAGATATGGGGATAACCAGGGGTGAGGGGAGAAGTGTATCCTCAAAGGAAAGTTACAAAGATCACATCAACATCTGACTGTAACTTTGAGTGCATACTCTTGGAAGACTGCTGGAAAGGAGACCGATCTCCTGTGGGAATGTCCCATGATGCTGGTTTCTAGTAAAGAATCATGATGCTATCACAGAGCTGTCTTTATTTCTTTAGATAATTTATGCTATCTTTAACAGAAATATGTGCAATTATTAGATATTTTTTAATTGAGAGTTTGGGTTGCCACTTAGAAGAAATTGTTATTTAGTGGAGAATGTGTAATGTTTGGGAAAAATATGAGGTAATGCTTGGGAAGATATATATGGGCTAGTTTGTGTGGAGTGTATGAGTTAGCTTTCGGAAACTACTGTACATTCTACTATAGGATAATGCATTCTGAAAATGAAGCAGACACTCTCAAGTGGCATAAGTGAAGATTCCTCATCTTGAATGATCTGCAAAAGAAGAGGACTCAATGTTTGATGGATAGAGTAAGTGGATGAGACTTTTGGCACACTGGTGCTTGCCTTATAGACAAGCTAGTCATGGGCTACAGAATTTGAATATAAACTACATGTACACCAAAATAAAATGTGGCAGTCAGAGAAGTGTAAATATTGTTGTAAACTAGCAACACAACATTTTGGTTAGGAACTAGTATTGAAGCACCAGGATTTCCCATAAGAGCATTCACATTCAATACATTCCTGATGTAGTTGTGCATAAGCAGAAGATTTTTTTCAACCATTTTTCTGCTATTCTTGGAGGCAAAACCCCATGTACATATGTCTGTTGAATGTGATGATTAGGTGCCACTAATAATTCTTCTATTGTTACCACTGAACTTATACCAGTGCTTTTGCTGTATACAGTGGAATCCCGTTATAACAAATTGGTCAGATTTGACAGAATATGTGTGTTATAACTGAAATTCGTTATATACGGTTATGACAATTATTTATGTCCCTTTCAATTATTGTTTCCCTTGTACATTGTTTTTCCATGACCTAATGACTGCATGTCAATTAAAAGAATGATATATTGCTGTTCTGTTATCTCTCCTCCAAGTATAAGTAGTTTCTTATGAAACAGATACATAAATCCAGTCCCTCTGCCAATTACATGTATTTTCATCATAATTTCATGTTTCTCTTTCATCCAGCAAAGCTTAATTTAAAGTCAATATGGCAGCGACCATCGACAGTAAACATCTGTTCACTAAAAAGTAAACATGAACTAGTCTCCGATTTGCATGAAATCCATTGGTTGGCCGTGGCTAGTTTTGGCATGCGACTCCAAGTATGTAAATAGCAACCAATTCAAAGCCCAACAATAATCAAAAACATAACAAACGGGGTCCAAATTAATTCAGCTTGGAGGCCTGTATTGTCCAGAGACATGGTATGGACTAGGCTCTCAGGGAAGACCTTTTTTTTCTTATTAACAAAATACGAATTGATCCTGTTTCTCAGACACTGGGGTTTTAACAAGCATAGCAAACATTATGTGTTCAGTTCAGGTGAATGGAATGAAAGGTCACCTTCCGCCCCCCCCCCCCCCCCCCCAATTTTCAGCGCGTACTGTAGTGCACCACTAAATGACCATCGACAATATTAAAGCGAGATTCCATTTGAACACAGCTGGTGAGATCTGTGGGCTAAATTGGAAATCATCCTAACTTTACTTTTCCCAGGACTTTTATTGGCTGTTGACAAAAAAGTGACCAATTAAATTACAGGAAAAGACTAATGCCTCACTTTAAAAAGATGGGCCTGATAGAACAGCGAGAGTATATTCGACACGCGACACACCTTTAAAAAAAACTTGATAGTGTATGTCTAGCCTATTCAGAATGTAGCCAGCAATCCAGATTTGTTTAGGACACACCCATAAAATACCCAATAGTAGTGAATAGGGATTTGTCCAAACAAGTTATGCTGTTTCTGGGTGAATGTCTCACCCGCACACAGTGTTTGAATCTTTTGTACACCTTTTCAAACACACACCAGTCAAAAGTGCAGAGATTACTTTTTTCCCCCAAAATAGATTTCAATTAGTGCGTTATAGAGGGATATCTGTTTACTTGAATTTGTTATAATGGGGTTATTTTCTATTAAGGCAAAGAGTGAAAATAATCGGGGATTTTGAAAAGTGTCATTAAAGAGGGAAATTTGTTGAAACCAGATTCGTTGTAATGGGATTGCACTGTACTCTTCCTCGGTTGTAATGAGATTCCAATTACTAGGTTTTATTGCACTTTCACCAGTACTTTACCCATCATCACTTGTTCATGGCTGTTTTCTACATCTTCCAATTTGCATACTATAAGCAAACTTGAAATTGCTCAAATTACAAAGGGAAACATTAGTGATTATACAAGAGCAAATGCAGAAAGAAGAGTATTTAAATGACTGCAATGACCTACCTGATCCATTCATGCAACAACGATAGTACACACAATGAGGCAAACCCAATAAGTGGCAAATTTCATGGACTACAAGTTTACAACTTCTCTGCAGGATTAACCTTTTCTTATCGACAGGGTTCACAATCTGATTTTCTTTTATGTCAAACCTAGGAAAGTCACCAGCATAAATTCATTTTACTTTCATCTTCCAAAAGAATCATTCTGGATTTCAGCCCAAAGTAACCACTAAATTGTGTATTTAAAACCCTACATTCTTTATTTTGATTCCAAATTCTGTATATTTTACTAAACGGTAATTCAGTAATGTTAGGCATATTCAATGAATTCTTGAGTATAATTTATACAAAATAGAGAAAATATGCACAAGTTGACCAGTACGTCAGTTTAGACTGAAATTAAAATTTTTGGTAATAATAACTGTCAAATCTGAGAAGTAACATAGCCAAAAAGCTAGAGAATATGGGACAAAAAGGTAACACAAATAGAAAGTGATAATATTGATAAGTAATAGGGACATGCTGTAATAAATGAAATCGAAATTTTAAAAAATCATACCGTAAATTGCAATAATCACAAATACTGGTAATATATACAAGGAAATTTCAATGTTGCAGCCAAATGGTCTTTGTCCAGATTAAAAAAAAACAATAAAAATAGAAAGCACGGTAAAGAAGTTTTTGATGATCACTGGATACACATGAGAAAACATATTTACATTTTGACCCAATGGACTTTAACAAGAACACAATGAGGAAAAAACAGCTACCGGTACTACCAATTTACATGATAAAAGGTGGAAAGGGATATGAAAACTGGAGGGACAAAAACAAATGGACAATTGACAGAACAGAATGTCTACACATAGGAATGATGGATGTTAAAGAACAATAAGGCTGTAATGTACCAAATTGGTGGATGAACCAATTCTCAGGCAAATATAAGTTTGTGAAATATTTGTTGTGTTTGTGTTATTTGATAAATTCCCCTTTGTCTGCAACATATAAATTGTCATTATTTATATCATTTTTATTGATTTCAATTTATTCTTATGGATTGTAAGTTGCAGACTATATTTTGGAAGTATGTACATGACAGTAGCCTAGTTGATATCTAGGCTTGCTAACACCGGGTTACAGAGTGTCAGGTTTGAAACCATGCCCGGACAAAAAAGTCAGGGTCATGATTTCTCGCCAGACATGACTGCTCCTCGAGACATGACCAGTCAACCCAGTTGTGAATAGGTGGGTACCTGACACATGAGTTAAGGGAGGTAAAGACAGCAAGGAGGAGAACTGGCTATCCCACTTAATAGTTATGCAGGTTAGTACATGAAGAATTATTTTCTTAGTAATGATGACGACTTTCTTGATAAATCCTATGAGATGACTGATTTCTTCCATGGACGTTTCATACCATGACAGTGTCCTTTCATCGGCTTAGCTACATATCCATAAATTCTCTCACCATGATACCTTGCCTCCTAATACTCATGGTGCTTTTTCTCCTGATAGAGTTAAACTTGTCCTCACTTTTTATCCCCATAACTCTACAGTCCATAGAATCTTGTTCAAATATTATTTCCATCTCAAGTCCAATCTTCAAACTTATTTGTTTTCCAAGATTTCTCTCTGGTTGCCTATAAGCGGGACAAACATCTTAACACCATCTTGGTCCACAGTCACGTTTGGGCTAATGTTTCAGATCATTTCAGCAAGGTCACTTGCACACAAAGGCACTGCTATACATGTGCCTAAGTAGTGCAGATCCCCTTTATGTCATTTTCTAAAGCTACTTTCATTATCGACAATGTCTTTATATATAATTCCATAACATCATCTATTTCTGAATTGAAACAGGACCAAGATTAAAACATGGGACAAAACCACAACCAATAGCAAGTTCTCAATCAGTATAAACAACAGCGAATTTGAAAGAGTCACTAGTTTTGAATACCTTGATTCTCTATCAAAAGTAACAGTGATTGCTATGAAGAAGTCAGAAGGAGGTTGGCTATTGCGTCAAAGAAGCTGATACAAATGAGAAACATATGGCTGAGCTACTGCAAAACAACAAAACTAACATTCCTAATAACTTGCATATTCCCAGTGGCAATATATTGGTGTGAATCCTGGACAATCACCAACAAAGTGAAAAATAAAATAGCATTTGAAACAAAATGTTAACAGAAAAATCTTCAGAATACATGAACCAAAAAGATAACAAAGGTAGCCATCCTTAGAGAAATGAATGTAAATGAAAACTGGCTAAATAGCATGGTTATTTCCAGAAAACTACAATATTTTTGTCATAACAAATGCCATAGTAGCCTAGAGAAGACTATAATGGAGGGGATGATGCCAGGGAGATAAACAAGAGGTAGAACATGAAGAAGATGAACACAAGAAATCAAAGACCACCTGAACATGATAGTAACAGAAGCAGGAAGACACTCAAGATCAACAGAAAGGCTGTGATGACTGCTACAATCTGAAGGATAACTTAAAAGAACTACTATTTGCAGACGACCAAGAACTAGTGGTATCATCAGAAGAGGAAGTACAAAGACAGATTACATCAAACAGGCCATACTTTTAACATGAAGATAAATATAGAAAAGAGTGAAGTAATGAAGACAGGAAGAACAGAAAGAAATACAAATATATATATATATATATATATACGGTCAACATATATATTGGAAACAACAGACTTGAACAAATGACAGAATTCACATACCATGAAGTAACTTAACAACAGGCGGCAAGAGCAGCAGAGAAATACACAATAGATGTAGTAAAGCATACCAGACCCTAAGGCAAATGACACCAATCTTCAGAAACAAAAATGTAGATTTAAACACCAAAATAACGTTATTCAAAATGATTATTATACCAACACTGTGCTACCAATGCCAAACATGGACAATGACAGCACAAGACAAACGTTAACTTGTGACAGCTGAAATGGCATGCTTACGCAGAATTCTAGTAATGTCGCTAAGAGACAGAGTGAAGAATGAGGACGTTATACAATCGGCACCACCCCCCAATCTTGGAATATATTAAGAGACAACAGATAAAATGGTTTGCACACATCAGAATACTACCATCAGACAGCATATCACAACAAGCAATGCTAGATAGATGGTTGGTTGCTGATCCAGCGGTCCATGGGCTCATGCCCTTTGACCTAATGCCATTAAATGGCATTATATTGCTGGGAAGTCTGTGAATTTTCGGCCCACCCCGGAACAGTCAGAGAATAACTATCACACCTCCAGGAAGGTAGGTTTCAACCTATTCACTGCTCCTAGCCACTGCAGCCAAGATAGAGTTCACGGTGCTCATTCCCCGCCACCAATTGACTACTGGTTATGCCAAACTTCTCTATTGCTCCAGGCTTGCAACCAAATGTTCAAGTCAAAAGGATTATCACATCCTGAGTCACTGTGCTTCTATGATGGGTTTCAGCCATAGGAAAAAACAGTGCTGTCAGTTTCCTCCTCCCCAGTGCTGCACAGTACATCTCTGGTTCCCTCCCAACCACAGAGGGTGCATACATATATATATATTCAGGTAAACATGAAACACATTTCAACAACAAAATAAAAGCATAATTGTATAGATGACGTGCCATGAAGCTTCTATAAGAAGATAACCTCAATATAACGGCATGTCCTTCACTAAGGTTTTATGTTGCATGGGTGATTTGTCTAGTGGGGCATTGGTGAGACCCACAGACGCAACCACATGCGTAATGCTAGATAGATACAGTGTAAGTATACCTAGAGGCAGACCATGAAAATGATGGACCACCAAATAAAAAGAGGCGACAAATTCCACAATATACTCAGCACACAAGAGGTTCGTCTCCAGAAAACACTTCTACCCCTGACGCTGAGTGGCAACAAAGTGTTTAGTGAATATAGATAGACTGCTACATCCTGTTTAGGATATACTACCTGATGATGATGAATATACTGAATAATTTCATAAATTTACCAGTGCTCTTTAGAGAAGGTGAGTGCAGGGTTGTATCGCATCAAACTAAAAACTGCCACTCTTCTATTCCCGGCTGCCATGCCTGCCACAAAGAGGTCACTCTCATCTCCATAAAGGTCATAAGGGGTTAAACCAACCAAGCATAGAGCATCATTAGGAATGATATTTCTCATCTTGGTTAGGATGGAATCGACTCCTATTTGAATGTGCTTTGTTTTATCATTATACCTAAAGAATGATAAACCAACTGTTAGTACTTCATGGTCACTACATGCTTACATATGTCTATGAGCAGAATAAACCTGGATACTTAACAGGAATTAATAGTAAGAACGCCCCAAAAAAGTGTTCCATCCAGGATTATGTACAAAGTGAAAGTCACAATTGATAAAATTGTTGATGATGAAATAGCACCCCATAGATTTCTTGCATGGTAACGAATACTAGTAATTATTTAGGTGACCATCATTGCACAATATCTGCAATTATATATTCAGCATGTCTAATTGCCTGCATTTAATATGCTGTCACTGTATAAATTCACACAGGTATGACTGTAAAATATGTCAATGTGTACCATTCTGTCATCGACAACACACCTTGGCAAAACTCCAGAATCATTCAATGGTTTGTGTGTGTGTGTGTGCAGGATCGTAAAAATGCAGCAAATAACTTGAGTTTCATGTGTTATAACATGCAGTGTTATCTGTCACCTTTGTATACTAGTCTTTTAACATATATCCAAAATGATAGTTGTTGTCTGTTACATCTATCAATTTGGCATGATAGAGCCCTTTAGAATCAACACCCATCAGTCCTACAGGTAGATATCCTGGTTTTTTTCACTGTTCGGTTCTTGTTTTAAAGTGTGCCTACATGCTTATTTTATAGATAATTAATCCAAATATTATATCAATAATTAATCTATAAGTAATTTAAATATTATTTTTTTTAGGGTTATGAGAGTAGTGTTTCACATAACTAACCCTAACCAATCCTAAATAAATTTAAATTTATAAATATAAACTGATTAACATAACCAAGAGAAATAATCAAATAGGTAAGCATTCATTCCAAATAAGGACCCATTGTTCTGTTTGTTTTGTTTTATTGATATTTGAGTGTGTGTTATCTATTTCCTGTTTGTGTTTTTTCACATCTGACCTTCTAGTTTTAACTCTTCCGAGATGTATCTATATTTAGCTCTACCAAGTAAACCTTAATGTCAAAAGTGTTTCTTATTTGTAATATTATGTTGTGAATGTGTTCTTGATAAAGGCCTTTTGGTCAAAATTTAGATATGTCTGTGTTATTATATATTTTGCCAGTGATTAGTAAAACTTTATTACCCTTTTCCAAGTTTCACCTGTTGGATTTCAATTTTACCACAGTTAGTAAATGATATTAATTGGATGTTAATAGTTATTTTATATGCTAAGCTGATAAAATATTCAGTTTGATTGTGAGCTCTGAATACATTACGACAAGTCAAGAATACCCTCGGATGATGAAGTTAAATGTTAAATTGATACAGCAAAGACAAAAATAATTACTCACCTTGTTTCTAAACAGCTCTTTTTAATCCTTGCACCTGGTCGACTTGATAGACTCACTGTTGGTTTTTCCACAAAAATTAAATCAATATTTCTTTTTTCAATGTCAAGCCCATCAAGAATTTGTACAGGCAGGCAAAGAAATCTTCTAACATAGTCTATTAAATCATCAAATTGTATGTCTTGATCTCTAAACTCCCCAATTTTAGCTATATATATTTTGCCTTCAGGATATTTTTCACATAATGTGTTTCCAGTTGATATAAATTTCTGTCTCAAAAACTTGGACTTGCGTTTGGAAAACCATGGATTTTCTTGCAGATATTCACTGAAAGTAAAAAACTATGAATTTTTTTAACTGCTTCATTCAAGAAAATATAATTTAGCTGGTATTGCAAAATTGATTTTAAAATATTTCTCAACGATACAGCAGCATATTCACTATTTCCCTTCAGTTTCATGTAGTGATGTCTAAATGAGTTTGTCTGCTATGGTCTAACAATGTTCATGGATTACTGGAGCATGAAAGGATACCAGATTCAGAAGTCCAGGTTATGATCAGTGATAATTTCTCAGATGGAGATATTAATGTTTGCAGTCATGAGTCTGTGGTTCGGCATTGTGCAGTGCATGGGCATTCACAACTTAATATATAGAGAAGTGTATTAGAATGCCCAGAGCAATGATGTGGTACATCCATATCAAAGAGTGCTACAGATGTCTGTTTACTGATTCTATGATTATGCTGAAAAATATTCAGTCAAGCTATCTATACCATCAGAGCATGAGTTGATTATGCCTGTGCTGAAGAGAGTTACCTTCATTTTTGTGCCTGGAGACAGGGGTAATAGGGAAATGAAAGAGCAGACAAACTTACCTGCATGGTCACAGCGACTAGTAGTTCAATGGATTATGCTTATATTTTGACAGCAATCAAAGAGTTAGACTGGTTAGAAACTGTAAGATGTATTTATTCTTCCATGTCTATGGCTAGAATTCAGGACCTGGGGGTGAAGCATGGTGTTGGAAGAAGCAAGCAGCATAGAGACATTTAACAAAAGAGTTATCAATAACACAGAACTGGAACAGCTAGTTATTACATGCTGAAAGATATATTGAATATGAGATTAGAGCATCTACGAATGTTTCCGAAATGCCATGATGATAATGATCTGATGACTAACTAGCTAAGGATTACAATAGTATCACTGTCACTTTCCATAAATTGGTGAAAGATGGGACAAATGAGGTTGGGTGATAAATCATGTTCAACCCACATGATTCCATCTGTGATGAACATGCTGAGTACACATGTCAGGACTGCTGAGAGGGAAGGAATCAAGTGTTCATGTAATCTTTGCTAATTCAGGAAAGAAATTCCTGTTGCTTATTTTTTCAACCAAAATAATTTTATGTTTTTTTCATACACATGTTGTGTGAGAGGAGGATAATTTTTATACATGTATTTTCTTTACTGTTTTTATCCAACATAATTATTGATTGTACACAGTTCTGGTATATTCTTAGTGGTGCTTACTCCATGGCATTAGGTAGGTAATCCAAATAAATCAAACTCAATGTTCATTTTCCATATACATTTATGTTTTTGATTTAACTGATTTTTTTGTTTCTCCAAATTACTTTACTCCATATAATTGAGAGTCAGTTTATTTATAAAATAATAGGACACCATAATCATACAATATGAAAATAGTAATAAATTACAATTAAACTTAAATAATAAACTAGTATAATTGCAATGTGTGTTATATAAAATTATAGTACACTCTGGTACTTTCCCAGTAGATGTGACTACAAAATTCAGTTTATTAACTACGGTATAGTTTTTCGAAAGCCACTGCGCAGGACTAGCTAACTATGACAGTTCAGGGATATCAACAAACATGACTGCCATAAATAATGTTGCTCACATTATCAGTATGAGTCTTCCACGAATGGAGTGTGAAGCTGTAATATTCCTGCAATAACATGGAAATGCATCCTGCGTTCACGTCAACAATGACTTAGTGTACATATCGGTTCATCAAGACTGTAGTGGGAGGATGGAGTATTCAAACACCCAATCCCCTTTACTTTTAGTAGTACTTTTAATAAGGCTGATAAAGAAGGAGTATTCAAACACCCAATCCCCATTACTTTTAGTAGTACTTTTAATAAGGCTGATAAAGAACATCCGTAACAATTTGCCAAATATAGGTCTCCAAAAATCTCATGAAAATGAAGGAATTATGCACACAAATGGGCAAATGTAAGCCCCACCCATTGAATATGTATCTATGGCTCATTTATACAAATGTCATGTATCTCTATGGCTGATATAATTTTTGTATCCACTATTGGTCCATTGTGTCCTATGAACAATATTACAAGTACTATTTTCTACACTGTCGGTTCGCTTTATCAAAGAAGCCACAGGAACAAACTTACAAACAGCGAAAAGGAAGGCCATCTCCAGAGAACTCTTCGACCCCTGACACCGGAAGGCAAACAAGGGCTACAGCGTATAGATAGATTGGTCCATCAAGACACTGCCTATTATAGATTACTTGGAAATGCATCTCAGTACAACACTGCAGTGTACTGGAATGTCTGTGAGAATTATGTGTGTGATCACTACTCAGACAGAAGCAATGTCAGATTGGTGGAGTGAGGAAAATCATTAGTGGATAAGAGCATATTCATGAAATAAAAAGAGAATGCAGGTGTTGTTCTATAACAACAACTGACAAGCTCACAGGCAAAATGCGGGTGTTGAAATATCCCCCCCCCTTCCCATATTAGCAAATCAGAATATTAATTTTAGCACTAGGAATGTAGACGAAGCATGAGGATAAATGAAAAAATTCTTAATGGTGATGGAAATTGAACCAGGTATTTTTATTTAGTAACAATAGTGGCGTTTGTGTGTTTTAACGATGCTGGTCTTGGGGTGCAGTATTGTTGGAAACAATGCTTTTAATACACTACCAGTACTTTAATTATTCTCTGTGCTGGGGACGTTGTCTTTATACCGAACTTAGGGAAATTTTGTCCACTTGCATTGACAGTGTATCTACAGTATACATGTTTGTATCTAGGCCTATATGCATCATTTAATTTATATTGTTAATTTTTGTTTGCCTCCTAGACCTAGGTAGTGTACTGTAGGTAGGCCTAAACCTAAATAATAGAATATGTTATTTCTTTATGTAGGCCTAAATCTGATCTTTAGACTTATCTTTGCATAATACTTTTATCATAATTTGTATGGTATAAAGTTGCAAATCTGCTGCTGGAAAATACAGAACAACAAATACAATATATGTATAGGCCTACATCATTGTGTCGTGTGTTTGTTCTGTCACATATGATGCTGGTAATAAAGCATTACGCTTTATTTACGGCATATAGAAATATTATATTTTTTTAATATATAATATATTTTCTATATATCTGTAATAAAATATATATTATCCTTTATTAAGTAATAATATTAGGTCTGGCACTGTGACAGCATGGTACAGATTGTGTCTGACGGCTGAGGTACCAAGTTCGATCCCAGCAACAGGCGGACGTACAAAAAACAAAGGCAAACTATTGAACGTATTTATTTATGATTAGAAAATAAAAATCATCATCAAGTGCCTCCTCCACAACGAAGTCGGCTGCAACATCCCCTGCCTCTTGTTTTGGTGGTGCACTCTGATAGACTGTAACCTGTCCATCTTGTGATGTTACTCTCCCACTTGTATCTCTTCCTACCTCTTGCCAGTCTTGTTCGCTTCCTTTGACTTTACCCTCAAGTAAGGTCTTCAATAAGGTGTCATGTCTTTTAATGTGTCCAAAATATTTTATTTGCCTGATCTTTATATTTCTCTTAGTAATTCTTTCTTCATATTAAGTGTTTTATAATAATTTTCTTATTACGCCCTGACGACAAGGCCGCAGATAGGAGAAGGATGCTTACACACCCTTCCAGCGAAACACAGTTTGAATCTGAGAAGGCTACTGTTAATTGACACAGCCAAATAGGGTGGCAGACAAACCCCAAAAAATTATTTTTTTGGTGGGTATGCATGTGTGTGGATGGAGCCCCCCTCGACATTGTGTATGGTTGTTCATGCTCAATTATAGTTTTTCAGATCTTTTTGTATGTTTTTTAGTCTCAACTGGTTGACAGCTATGTTACTGGCATACGCAGAAAGAATATATAACAACTGAGAGGCAGTGTCAAATGCAGGAAACAACATGGCAGAGCTTTACTGCCGGAAGAATATGCATGTGACACTACTCTTAAAGACTTGAGAACACACTGGTTAGAAAAATTAATATTTAATAATTGGATGATTATTTCCCTTGATTTTTAAGGTACATATATTCAGTGTTGTCTCCCTTACTGTCATGGTTACTGGGTATTTTGTATTTCTTTAACTTTGTTTTGTTAAAAGTGTATGGTTGCCACCATGGCATGTGAGAATGACACCAACAGAAGTTACTAACAACACAAGAAACAGCTGTGAATAAAAAATATAATAATAGCCAACACAATTTACAACTAGGCATATAATCAGTATCATAGGAAAAGTGTTTAGATGCTGCAAATATTTACCTGAAACTTTGACCATCCTCAACATATTGAGCTAACCAGTCATCAATTGATTTTGGCTGTGGTACTGATGTGAAAAATTTGTCATCAGATTCAATATCTGAATATGCTAAAGGCATCTCATTATGTTTAAAACCAATGGCTGCAATTTGTTCTTTGTGAGTTGGTGGTTGGTATCCTCTTGCAAATGGAATTTTTATAACCCCATGTTTAAGTTTTGCTTTCTTGCTGGATTTCAATTTTGGCATTTTACTTCACAATAATTCACAAGTAGCAAATCTTAATATTATTTGTCATTGTCACTATTTTATTGAGTTTTAATTTATGGACCAGAAATGATTTATCAAGTAGGCTCTGCTGGTATTATTATTTTGTAATTACATCTATAATTCAGAATCAATGAGAGTACAGTCTATCTCAGATGGATAGTCAAGTTTACAAGGTTCTCATAAAAATAGCAATGAATAGTTTATTCATAAACTGTAACAAAAATTAAGAACACAGTCCTAAGAGTTGAGTAGAGTAGTAGCAGCCCGAGTAGCGCGCACATAAGAAAACAGTTAAGTTAGTTATATATAATCATAATGCCTATATATATTATAATATAATATTTAAAATATATATATAATGCTTCGGTTAGAGATTGCGTGAAGTATATTATCTTGTAGTACAATGTAGGGCGTCCAAAATTATAACATAGTTTTAAAATACAAATCGATGAACAAGCAGTTTCTGTTCCTAGAATAGGGTATTTGTCATTTGACGAAGTGACCAAGTCCAAGTTTTTCATTCGTTCAGGATCAGTGTTACCACTTACGTTTCAAAAATAACGTCAGATCGCCCTGGGAAAAAAAGACTATACAATTCATTATAAATAAGTCCAGGGCCTTAATAAAAATTCGCTCAATTTTTTGCGCATTTTCATCGTTTCCAAGAGACTATTGGTGAACATCGCTAATGACAGGAAGGATCTTTTGGATAAATTTCTAGGATATAATAAAACATTAAAAGAATTGCATGGTCATCACCATCGTGAGGTAGTATATCCTGAACAGGATGTAGCAGTCATCACAGCTTTTTGAAACTCCTGTCGGTCTTAAGCCAATCGTCCTGCTTTTGTTTGTGTGATGTTTAGGTGGTCTTTGATGCCTTGCGTCTATCTTCTTCTTGGTTTGCCTCTTGTTCGTCTACCTGGCAATATCCCCACCATTATAGTCTTCTCTAAACTGTAATGGTATTTGATATGGCCAAAATAACTGAATTGTGGAGCGATGAAATACTGAGGGCTACGCAAATGAAAAAAACTGTGTTTCAAAACATAGCTAAAATCTAAACAATAAGAACACTACTTACAATACAGAAAAGCAAGGATCAACGCTAAACGAATAATAAAAGAAGCACAATCTATCTCTTGGAATGAATATGGGGAAATATTAGTAAGAAAATTCGAGAAATTTTCAAAAGTATCAAACCAATGAGAGTGAGAAACAAAAGTTACAACTCCACCACAATCATAAATGATAAAAATGGCAACCCTATAATAAATAGCTTAGAAAGGAAAGAAAGATGGAAATAATATTGTCAAGAGTTATACAACTCTAACATAACAACAGAGTATATTTACATTCTAACACAGAACCTCATCGCAGAACCTGACATACATAATCATGAAATAGAAGCAGTATTAAAATCTAGCCCCAACAACAAATCACAAGGTAAGAACGGTACGATAAATGAAGCGATACAAGCATGCAAGAAAACAGGGGTGAAATGGCTAGAAAGATTATTCAAAACTATGGGAAGAAAGAAGAGTACGAGAGGACTGGCAAAAATCAATAATAGTACGAATATGGAAGAACAAAGGAAACAAAAGAGAGTGTGAATCATGCAAAGGTATCTCCCTACGAAGTCATACAGAAAAAATGTATGATAAAATATTAGAAATGCGTCAAAGATACATCACAGACCCAAAAACAAACTCCAAATTTGGATTCAGGAGAGGAGTAGGCTTAAGCTGCATTGATGCTCTATTTTGGATTTTACTAGTAGATAAAACATAATCCTTGCTAATGCATTAATTCATCTCAAAGTATCCAAACGAATAGCATGGCACGCACCATGTTTGGAGATACATAATCAAATATATTTCATACTTGTGACCAGAAGATTCAAATCTAGTATCAATCAGGCTAAAGTCAGGAGCTGATATTGACAGTGACCTGGAAATTGTATTAATGATCCTTAGGATTAAACCCATAAAGATTTACCATCGTAACAAAGGCCATCGTCTGAGATTAGATTTATAAAAGTACAATATCTAAAAAGTGCTAATGTATTTAAGGCGGTTCAGTACAAAAAGATGTGTCTATATTATTAACGAAACGCACTATCAACTAGTAAAAAGTTAACCAAAACTATTTAACGAAACGAAGTTTAGTGTGCAGTAGACATATTTTCCGCGCAGGAGGAAATCGAGATGTATGACACTATAGTTTTTGGTAGGGGGAATTTAGTTATGGGAGGGGTATGTTAGGGTTAGTTTTAGTATTATCTTCGCAAGTGGAATCTTAATGTGGTGCAAACACGTGCCGACCGTCATATTTATGCGCTGTTGCTATCGCTTAACATTGCATTTCCAATGAATCTTTCCACCATTGTGGTAATATAAGGTCATCGGATGTCCCTGGTTGCACATCTTTTCATGTTGTAGCAGTCCATGAGTTTGTAACAAACGTACATCACCTTTATCTGTAGCTGGCAAGTTCAGAAAACAGACATCTCTAATTAAATTAACCATTTTGTTTTTGTGGCAACACGATCTGCTATTGACGTAATTTCAGTAGTGTCCGATTAGTGTTTGTTCCTTCCCGAAAGTAATGGCAACATTCGAAAATATTATGCCTTGAAATTTCCAATGTGTTAATCGAATTTTTTTTCTCTAGGATTGTGGTCTTGTGGTGTAGCATTAGTAGAACTATGCAAGCCATACACAACTAAATAAACATAATATGCCTTGAAATAGAATGGCAGAAAAACCAAGGTTTCAGTAAAATTATGCTAGAAAATGTACGAGACCTAAGTGACAACAAACTTCATCATTAAAAGTGCTAAAGAGATCAGTAAGGAAGCATACTAATGGAAGGGAAAGATATATTATATATATTGAAGGAATACTGCAGATGTACAATGACCTAAAATAAAAAACAAATCAACAAATGAATACGAAAAAGAGCCAGAACCTACAAAGGAAGAAAGTGAGGTATGCAATAGAAAATTTAAAGAAAGGAAAAGATCAAGACAACGATCAACAGAAATAATAACACGCGAAGGGGGGGGGCGAAATCAAGATCTACCACAAACATCATATTGCAAAGAATCAAACAAAAATTAGAGATGGAGATAAACGAATCACAGGCCGGATTCAGATCTGGCAGAGTAACAAGATATCACATTATTAACTTGGGGCTTATCATAGAAAAGTGTAGAGAATTCTCAACTGACCTGAACATGTGCTTTATAGATAACACAAAAGCGTTCGACTGCGTACAACACCAGAAAAAAAAATGTGAATTAACGAGCAACGTGGGTTTCCAAAGACATCTGATTCGTCTAATAGAAGAGCTTTACTATGATCAAAATGCTGCAGTGAAGTTAGAGGTACAGAGTGGAGTAAGGCAGGGATGCACATTCTCCCCATGCCTGTTCAACATCTACGCAGAAAATATAATGAGGAATGCGAAAGAAGACATCTTGCTGCACATAATAAGGTCACGTTGGAGTCCCTGGTAAACAACATTGCCAGGAGCTTGTGATATTTTCTCACTCAAGACAAATAATAAATGTGAACAAGACATTTGTTCTCAATAAACTGTCTCACAAACAGGAGCAGAAACCGCATTAAATAATATTCCATGCAGAACAATGCAAAGCCGCGACCATTGGCAGATGTAAACCTATGTAAAAGACTTCTTTCGTTACGTATTTTATTGTTGTCGTAATTTTCGTTGGTCGTTATTTATATACTTGGACTTGTATGCCAAAAATAGCCAATGCTGAAAACGAAATACACGGAAATAATCAAAATCGACCTTTCAGGTCATATTTACCTATTCTATACACAGATTTTTATACTGGCGATCGGTCATGGTAAAGATTCAAATATCTTAGATCCATAGTAACACGCACGTTAAAACTTGATGAGGAGATCAACATAAGTGTAGGAAGAGCGTCTACAACTTTTGGAAACACTCCAAATTGACATTGAAGACTAAAATAATGATTTTTAAGTCTTGCATGCTCAGCATATTTTTGCATGAATTAGAAAATGGATACATGAATTCACGTAAAGAAGCTAATCATGTTTGAGGTGTCTCCTCAAGATTTTGAACATCACGTGGCAGGACGAACAAGGTTACTAACTGGGAAGTTCTACAGCGCGCTGATATCTCTGCTGTACTATCAGACATTAGACGTTTAGATGGATTGACCATGTGAAAAGAATGTCAAACGATCACATCCCATAGGAGTTTTTGTTTGACGCGCTCTCATTTGGTAGACGACAAAGGGACAACTGAGATATAAGGACATATGTAAAACTGAGATATAAAAGACACCTACAAAATTGAAATATAAGGATATCTGTAAAAGCAAAGGATGTCTTCAAAATAACATTGAACGACTTCCTGATCAATTTTAATTCTTGGGAAAAACTAAACGATGATCGTACATTATTGTCATCTTTATCTACATGTCATGTGGCGTATTCTCTCCAGAACGTTGTCTTCCCAATGAAATTCCTGAACCTTCTCTGTCTTGGGCGATGCGGCTTACATTTTCCAAAGATGTATTCATGTTATCTTAATGTCGTCAGTCCATCGTCTTCTTGGTCTGCCTTTCTTCCTCGGTCCAGGTGCTATGCCCTCCATTATTTGTCTTTCTAAACAGTTGTGTCTCTTTATATGACCAAACAGGTGTAGTTTTCAATTTGCTATTGTGTAGTAACTCTGGAATCTTCAGTGTGTGTGTATAATATCTGAGTTTCTCTTTTTTTTCTCCTCAATGATATTCTAAGTATCCTTCTGTAGAATTTCATCTCAAAGGCGTTTTGATTTTCTTTGCCGCGCTGTTTTACTTAGGGTCCATGTTTCACAGCCGTATGTTGCTACCGGAAAAATAAAAGTTCTTAGCATTAGCAGTTTCGTTTCTATTTTGTTGTTTTTCCATATGTTTTTTTAACCGTGTTATTTTACAATATACCATTGCCAATCTCTTCCTTACATCTGCTATGCAGTCTGTTGCACCGCTGATGTTTGCTCCTAAGTATTTGATCACACATTCCATCTCGGTATTGTCTATTCTGATGTTTGGTTGTTGTGTAGTTATATCTGTTGACATAGTTTTTTTTTGCGCGTGTTTAAATATGTTTTGTGATTCGCTGTATTTCTTTGTGTTTTTGATTAGTTGTTTGTACCAATCCCTTTACATCATTTGAAAGAAGCACAGTGTCGTTTGCATAGCGTAGTATAGATATTTCAAAGCACCGATGTTTAAAGTTAGAGTTGTGTATGTCTTTTCTCATATTTCTCATTATATTTTCTTTGTAGATGTTGAACAGGTATGGGGAGAATGTGCATCCCTGCCTTTCTCTACTCTGTACCTCAAACCACTCTGAGAGATCGCCATCTAACTTCACTGCAGCCTTTTGATCTTGGTAAATGTCTTCCATTAGATGAATCAGATGTCTTGGGAAACCCATGCTGTTCATTATCTCCAATAGTTTTTGTTTTGGTGTTGGGGACGCAGTCGAACGCTTTTGAGTAATCTATGAAGCACATGTGCAGATGAGTTGAGAATTCCCTACATTTTTCTATGAAAAGTATAGAAATTGTACTTTATCTACGCAAAACACAAAGGTCAAGCAGATGTCAGCCAGCAGTGTGTAAACAACATTGGTGTTGAAACGTGCGATGACATGAAAGGGAAAGATCATAAAATTATTCATTGGTACGTGTTGGGAAAATGTACAACATTTGTTCAGTTTCTATATAGCTGATAACAGCAATACATACATCAGTGGGTCCAGCATTATTTTTTGGAATGTAGGGATGTTTACATTTGTTATGTGCGTGTTAGCAAAATGATTAATGTGATTTGTTTTTGCTAGTCTAGCTTCAACTGTGATCTAAAGAAATGTTTTTGCTATTTAAGTTATACAGGACTGAGACAGCCGTATCTTGCAACCGGAAAAATAAAAGTTCGTGCTAATGTTACGAACTTTTATTTTTCCGGTTGCAACATACGGCTGTGAAACATGGACTCTAAGTAAAACAGCGGCAAAGAAGATCAACGCATTCGAGCTGAAATGCTACAGAAAGATACTTAGAATATAATGGAAGGATAAAATCAGAAACTCAGATATTATAAACACACTGAATATTCCAGAGTGTTGGTTACTAAACACAATAACAAAAAGAAAACTACGCCTGTTTGGTCATATAAAGAGACATACCTGTTTAGAAAGACAAATAATGGAGGGAAGAGTACCTGGGAAGAGGAGAAGGGGCAGACCAAGAAGACGATGGACTGACGACATTAAAGATAATATGAATACATCGCTAGAAAATGCACGCCACATCGCCCAAGACAGAGAGAGGTTCAGAGAGTTCATTGGGAAGACAACGTTCTGGAAGGAATACGTCACATGACACAGAACTGAGACGTGCAGTGACAAGCGGGACAACAAAAATAACCGAAAATTACTTCAAGTTGTCATATTAAATGTATGTAGGTCCCTATACAAATTGAGAAACATACTGTGCGACAGAGTACATCAATGTATATACCAATTAGAGTGCTAGGGAATTATATCGACCCGATTATTTTTTATGGACTGAAACATGGACGGTAAACAAAAAAGCTCAAATTGAGCTGGGGGCTACTGAGATGTGGTTTTTGTGAGAATTTGAGAAAAATGATGAAAACACAATGAACAAAAAACAAGCTAATATAGAAGTTCTCTGAGATGTTAAAATATAGGACAAATTATAGCAAAGATTAGAAGCAGATAGTCAATATCTTTAGGACATATGATAAGAAGAGCAAAACGTGAATATTTATTAATCACAGGAAGTTCAAGAGGAGAAGACACAGAGACAAAAAGAGGAGTAATTGTATGGGTTGTCACCGTGGTACAAGAAAATGTCACCAAATATTGTACTTAATAACACAAGAGACAGAGTCCTGGAGACACATCATCTCCTACGCCATTCGACATAGTACTTGATTACTGATGCAAAATGTCGGTAGAGGTCTTCTAACACTTAATACGCGTCCTCTGAGTAAAAAAAACAACAACATATCAAAGCATTGCATATCCCACTCCAAACTGCACATATGAAACTATACCTTCATTATTCAAATTTTGGAGGATCGAACAATCAACAACAAACAAAGGCACACATGTTTGTCTGACATTACTCTGTTCGTCGCATTCGTTATCAATATATCGTTTTATTGTAACTGACAATATTCTGTTCACACATCGATGTACGTTTTCTGCCGTTTCATTCATTTGAATGTTGCTTCAAGCGAATTAGATAGACCAACTATTTTTTTAAACGCCCTGAGCCAGTTGTTCAATTGATTATATCAGCAACAGTTTGAACTTAATGCTAATACTATGAATGCTTAATGGGGGCCTTGTGTTCTGGCTATTTTCAATAATTCAGAACCCGATAATGTAATCTTAATTTTGTGTGTTTCACAGATGGATTGAGTGCATATTAAAGAGTTTATAATTTGTCTTTATTCCATGAACATTTGTAATCATCATAATATTAAACATGCTACTGTAAAAGTCAGGGTGTCATGTGACGTATTTCTTCCAGAACGTTGTCTTCCCAATGAACTCTCTGAACCTCTCTCTGTCTTGGGCGATGTGGCTTGCATTTTCTAGCGATGTATTCATATTATCTTTAATGTCGTCAGTCCATCGTCTTCTTGGTCTGCCCCTTCTCCTCTTCCCAGGTACTCTTCCCTCCATTATTTGTCTTTCTAAACAGTTATGTCTCTTTATATGACCAAACAGGCGTAGTTTTCTTTTTGTTATTGTGTTTAGTAACCAACACTCTGGAATATTCAGTGTGTTTATAATATCTGAGTTTCTGATTTTATCCTTCCATGATATTCTAAGTATCTTCCTGTAGCATTTCAGCTCGAAGGCGTTGATCCTCTTTGCCGCAGTTTTACTTAGAGTCCATGTTTCACAGCCGTATGTTGCAACCGGAAAAATAAAATTTCGCAACATTAGCACTTTCGTTTCTATTTTGTTGTTTTTCCATATGTTTTTCAGCCGTGTTATTTTGCAATATGCCATTGCCAATCTCTTCCTTATTTCTGCCATGCAGTCTCCTGCACCGTTGATGTTTGCTCCTAAGTATTCAAATTTATCCACACATTCTATCTCGGTATTGTCTATTCTGATTTTTGGTTGTTGTGTTGTTATATCTGTTGACATGATTTTTTTGTTTTCTTCGTGTTTAAATACAAATTTTGTGATTCGCTATATTTCTTTGTGTTCTTGATTAGTTGTTCCAATCCCTTTATATCGTTTGATATAAAGTCAGGGAAACTTGTTATATAGCAATATACTATCTAGAAAATGAAATATTTGGACACATCTAATTACACGACAATCTAGTCGCATTGCACAACGTGGAGATCAGGCACCACAGGGGGCAATTTGACATTTTTAAGGGGAGAGGGAGAATTCGAGAATTGCCAACTTACCCCAATCGTGAAACATAAAAATAAAAATCAAAAGGCAAACACAAGACATATGGTACAATAGAACACAATTCATAATAGATAGCAAAGAATCAATGACTGCCTTTGCTTTAAAATCATTGGGGCATACGGACCAAAATTTGTGCTAAATGGTGGTCACGAGCCAAAACATGGTTGGGAAACACTGATCTATAAAGAATACTGGAAACACTGATCAATAAAGAATACTGGAAACACTGATCTAGAGAGAGGAATAATGGAATCATTGATCTAGAGAGAGGAATAATGGAAACACTGATCCAGAGAAAATGCCTGTCTTGGTGGTATTCTTTATGTCAGTACGACATGCCTGTAATCTGTATCTATTTCGATGTTAGGGAGTACGGTTGTATCTATGGTGTATATTTTCTGTTTGTGCCTAACAAGTATAAAATCTCCTTGCGATGCTTAATTTAATTTGTCCCACTTATACCATGTTTTGATGTGCTTTTTTTCTATGCTGGAAAAAGGTGTTTGTTATCATGTGCTCTAGGCATAGGTTGCTCATTTCTTCGCCGTTTTTGTTACGTTCTGTTGTTAGATCGCCAAAGCTGCCAAGACATATTTCGTGCCGTGATTTTTTGTTTCCTACTCTGCCATTGAAGCCTCCCATAACGTATCGTTCTTCTATGTGTTGTTGACTTCGTTTATGAAATTCAACAACACTCTTTATCTGCTATCTTGTATTCATCAGTGTTTGCGTGAATGTCGTGTACACATAAATGTTCTCAGTGCGAACACGAGACAAATACCAACAAATATTTCTGTTAGGAATATAGCTTAGTGGGGTATACGATTGCATTATAAATATATATACGTCTTTGGTTACACTTTAATATTATTCCGTGTTGTATTTGTACTTATATTGTCAAAATTCTTAAACTTTGAAACAAAGAGGTCTGTATATTATTTACATTACAATAGAACATGTGCATAGAGCGGTCTGGTTTAGGTCACTGTGGGTGCCCACACTTTGAATTTCAGAGATATTCCTGTGATCCATACAGTCATTCTGCGAACAGTGTAATTGGGACAGTCCTGTGGCATATGTTTGGGTCCATGTATCATGTTTGTTGTGCCCCTGCGGTTCTGTTTTTGGGCAGCGTTCTTGAACAACGTTATGACCACTTAACGTTTCAGGCGTTTGGTGCATATATGTGATTATGGAGTGTAAGCTCCCTGTCTCAAGTCCCGTTCCGCTTGGGACGGCGTTTCTATTCTTAAACAATGGGGTGGTATTTTGTGATACTTGCCTGAAAGATGATTTTCAGTTGACCTCAATCAAATATGTTTTGTTTTGTTGATATGTATGACTTTTAGTGTGTTAAACATAAAACAGAACAATGAACATTCTATATTCATGAACATATACACGCGCCAGAGAACTCACATCACAAATGAGAGTACTTTGTTGCGAATTATTGTAACAAAAGTAACGAATAATAGAACATGCAAGCAGACGTTTTATTTTTCAATAGACAAGACAAAATTAATACAGATGGTGTAATTACAGCAATTTGGACTTGGAAATTATGAATCAAGTCAGCGCATTCAAGAAGCACTTTTATTTCATAGTTTCTATTCAAATAGAGTTTCCTAAACATAATAACAATGTTAGTAACATTTTTTTCTTTCAAAATAATCAACATTACAAAGACAGTTCTTTTCTTTTGTAGTATTTACACGTGAACAATGTAACAAATACTACAAATTATCCAAGTTTGATTGTTCTTTTACTTTTTATATAGTAAAGTAAGTAAAATGTATCTTTTGTTGTAATACTTCACATGCTTCTAGCAACTTTAAGTAAGAATCAAGTTTTTCATTATGTAAGTGAACATTTGAAAAAAATGTGAGTGTATGGCATTCGGTTATCTTCAAGTATTACATCTAATATATAATAAGGAATATATATATATATATAATGTATTTGAGTATGTGATTTTGGAACAGTATAGAACTGTCATCTCTTAATGTATTACTTTTTCGAAAGCCAAATATAATCCTTCATAAACCAACAAATAAATTAGGAAATGCGGAAGTGATAAAATATAGAGAGGCAAAATTAGTTTATAAAAATTAAACTATTATTTAATTAAATATATGAATTATCGACATTCCAGATGATTAAATAGACTTAATCATAACAACTTTAGTAATGGATGCTTGCAGCAAGTTCCAGTTTCACATCATAATTTTCTCGACTAGCAATGAACATGATTTGTCAAATATTTCATACTAATTCATGTAGAACACCCAAAGTTGACCACCTGCTATGTTGAGAACCTCCTGAAGTTGACAATATTGTCACATACCGCTGTAAAGTATCAGCGCAGTAAGCCTTGTTCCATGCGCTGGCTATCACCGTTTGTTCACAGGTTTGCTACATCCCATTGGGGGATCACATAGCAAAGGTTCTAATATATTCTAGCACAGTTGTGCAATAGGTTTTAAATTTATTTAACGTTGAAAAATTATTAATTTTCATCTGTTATTTTGTTATTAGTTTTACTGTATTATCATTAACATTATTATTATTATCCACAATCACCACACGGCTATCACATTTCAACACAATCTGTTATACCCTCGACCCCATTACTGTTGTATAACACTGATCCAGATTATTACACCCACTATTAAGATATCCATAATGACTCTATTTTCACATCGACCATTTGACGCGTTACATAGATTCGCGCAAGGCGGTTAGAAACTTCTGTCAGTCTATACAATTCAGTTGCTGAAAGGAAACACACAAAAAAGAGGAGCTACAGGTAGATGTGGAAGTTACTATAATGGCTTAAACAAAAGCAAATGAATGTATATATAATGTGAAAAATATCAAGACGTTCGAACACAAAGCGCTGAAACTAGGCATTATGGGGCTCTGGACGAGCTCCGCATCTGAACATACATAATCTAAATTTATTTCCACTGTAGCGTCTTTAGGGATTGCCTTTGACGCTTCCAGTCGGTGCCCTGTACTCTGCCTCTATATGCCGCCGCTAACAAATAAAATATGACTGTATTATTTGCTCCGATCTTATATTCTCTAGAAACAAAAGCAGATATAATATATTTTCCCCTTGTTTGTAAACTTGGTGAATTAAAGAACATTTGTACAAATCAACGGAAATATGTATAAGTGTTACCAATGTTATAAACAAAATATACTAACAACTAGGCATTGGCGGATGACGTTTCGACTAAAAGAGCTTTTATCACGATGGCAGACAAGAGAGTGATGATGATGAGAATGATGTAGTAAGGGATGGATCATAACGTATTCCGAGATTTTCGTCTCCTTCTTCATTTTATATTTTGTTTTATTTTATCATCTCATCCGCTATTACATAATTCTCATAATAATTATCACTCTCTTGTCATCTCATCATGCTATGTCTATCTCCTCTTATCTTGATGAACTCTTTTAACTTTGATCCTTCTCTTTCATATAATATATTTCATACCACGCCTTAAACTCTCCCTCTTACCATCATCACCCTACATGTGCTTTCCTATGTTAAGTATATGATTTGTCTATGGGTGCCCGTATTGATAAAGACTCTTAGTCAACATGTCATCCATCCCTGTCTCGCTGTTAATATGTGTTGTTATAACATTGGTAACATGTATACCTACTTCTGTTCATTTTTAAACTTGTCCGGTGTTACCCCAGCCCTCGCATTTCCAGTATCGGGTTGTTTCCCGCCACCAGCGTTGAATCTCTTGATGAGAACATTTGTACACATGATCTTGGTTGTTGCCACTTGTTGTCTCGTACCTAACCCGTTTATTGATTGCTATTGAAAGTTGTAATTCGTTTATAGTATGTACATATAACGATATGTTTTAGGTGTTCCACTATCACGGCAGTTTAAATTTAAAAAAAAAAACATTAAAAAAACCAAACATACATGGAACAGACATCTTGAAAAATATGACAATGTTCTTGCAACAAAAGTAGTGTGTTAAAACGAGCAACTTAAAGTCGTTGAGTTGTTTGTGTTGTTGGAATGTTGTTATTCACATTGTTTGGTGAACTGTTGTTGGTAATATCGCTGATATCTGCATCATATATGTGGTAGCTGATTATTTCGTTTATATTTCAGCTAGCATCCGTAATTGTTGCCCCTTGCTTTGAAGTTGGCACAGCAGCATATTCGTTTCTCTGTGGATTAGAAGTTTGTAGAAAATATATTAATTTTGCTGTTGCTGGGGTAAAGCATAAAAATAAGACATACAGAAACGAAACCAGGCACTGCTAGTTAATTAATTGATACTAAGCGTTTTTGTTACTGCAGGCCCCCTATTATATATTATATACGCGATTGCAAGGAACATAGTCCTGTGGGTATGGGTGCTGAGGTCAAAGTATCCATGTGCGAACATGCTGTGATACAAAAGTTGGAATTTACAGGAATAGATCGGTCATTCGTCATCAGCAGTGCACATGAGCCATTGCTGTGAGATATCGTAGAAGATCAGTTCACGAAACAAATAAAGATTTCACCGCAACAACTAGTAGTCTAACGATGGCGGTGTTTGCCATAACGCAGGAACAAGGCTGGATGGAATATCACGGATATTCCCATGTGTGCATACTGAGTAATTCAACTTATTTCTAAAGATACAATTCATCACCATTCATTTCTGTTTCCTGTCTTTGTTCTCCAATTACTGATCTCTAGTTCTTGTTGATCTTCCTCTATGTTATTTAAAAAAATATAAACTTCTTGGTCTTCTTGCTTGTTCCTTATGTGTATAAATATATTTTATCATTCTAATGTACACTAATCTTTTTACATGTGCCAAACATCTGAGAATGTTCGATTTGAACAGGGCCCTGAAAGATTGTCGTTTTTATACTCATGAGTTTTGTTGATCGACTCTAACTCGCCGTTTACGGAATCTGCTAGGTCCGAGTATTATTCATATTATGTTCTTGAAACCTATTTTATACTTCATCTTTTTCTGTTGTTCTCCATTTCTCCCAACTATAATAAACGGCAGTACGTATATAAATGTCGGTGAGGTAAAGATCTCTCTCTCTCTCTCTCTCTCTCTCTCTCTCTCTCTCTCTCTCTCTCGAGAGAGAGAGAGAGAGAGAGAGAGAGAGAGAGAGCGAACGTATTCATATTGCCTAGAAAATCACTGCAGCCATAAAATGATGGACTAGTTGTTAGGTACTGAACAGTATATGTTACCAACTTTATATTTATGGATGGCTTTTGGGGTATTTGCAAAGTGTGGTAATCATATAGATAAAATTTATATAAAGTTTGGCTTTGGCTTTGAAGAACACAGCTTGGATACTTAATAATCACTGGAAATATCAAAGGGAGAAGAGATAGGGGTCGACAAAGAGAAAAGTTACTAGATGGGCTTGTATCGTGGCACGGTAGAAGCTCACCAACCGAGCTTATTGACAACACAAGAGATATGGGAAGAAGTGACCTGGCGCACATTGAAGGACGCCCGAATGTCGAACGATAAGTCGCTGAAATTGTTTTTCTTCGTATCCTTTCAATTATGGTTGCACGAGGGTCGATTTTTCAGCAGGATAAAAATAGGCTTCATGTGGCACAACTCACCACTTTGTTCCTCGCTGACATCAACGTCCAGACCATTCTTTGTCCAGCCAAACATGAATCACATTCAACACTTTTTGGATGAACTCGACAGACGACTCCGCCAGCCAGAGATGGCTCCAGCCAATCTCCAACAGTTATCTCTTACACTGCGGGAAGCGTGGGCAGCCATCCCACAGCAAGAGTCCAACGGCTAATCGGATCCATGTCACGGAGATGTCGTTCTCTGATAGAGGTTAGAGGAGGCAATACACTTTACTGAAAAGGAGGCATCAGTCGCAAAGAATAAAAATCCAAACCAAATTTACTGAACATCATTTCATTGTTAAAGTCGGAAAGGTTCTTCATGACAAGGTTGCAACATTAATTCTCTACAATAAAATGTTGGTACATGTTTGAAATTTGGTGTCAATTAGCACTGCAACAATGTTACGCTTTGTTTTTTTTTTAAGCATTTGTTGTCATGTGACGTATTTTTCCCGGAACGTAGTGTTCCTCATGAATCTCTTGAAATCCTCGCGGTCTCTGGAAGGTATCATGTTTCCTCTAGCAAAATGTGTATGCATTCCTGAATATCTCTTGTCCAACGACGTCTTGGTCGGTCGCTGCCTCTACTGCCTTCTATCGCTTCCTCCAACACATTTTTCATGCCAATGTGTCTCTTCAAATTGCCGAAAAATCCTAACTTCCTTCTTATCATGGTGTTTAAAAACTTGCCTTCCTAAACGTTCATTTTTTTATAGCAAATCTTGTTTGATCTTTCTTGCTGTCTATAGTACTCGCAGGACTCTTCTATAGCACTTCATTTCGAAGGTCTCTATTCTCTTGGTTGTATTTTTATTTATTGTCTATTTTTCACAGCCGTAGGTAGCCACTGGGAATGCACATGTACATAGCAAACATATCTTCGTTCACGTGTTTTCCCTGTGCCTCAGTAGTTTATTTTTGACATCGCTATTACTGTTCACCTTCTGATCACGACTGCACAGTCTCCTGCACTGTTTGTGTTACCTCCTAGATATTCGAAATTTGTAACTTTTTCTAAAACATTGTTATCAATATTAATTCTAGGTATTTTAACTTTACCGGATGTCATTATTTTCGTCTTTTTCGTATTTAGAAACAGTTTTTATTGCTCGCTAAAGCTGTTTTGTTGATTTTATTATGTGAATTAAATCTTTCTAATTTGACATTGATAGCGATGTGTGAATATTAGAATAGTATATATATATATATATATATATCCATACGGTTTCAGAGATACAGAGAGAGAGAGAGAGAGAGAGAGAGATAGAGTATTTATGGCTTGAATATATATCCTTGTACGAATAATATATTGTTTCTTGTTTGAATTGTAGTTCAAACTTCATAGTAGTTATTATTTTTCGTAACTCAACAGTATTGTTTGGAAAACAAATAGACCATATTTCAGAGTACATGTCAATGCATATGTCAGAGCATATGCCAGAGTACATGTCAACGCATATGTCAGAGCATATGTCAGAGTACATGTCAACGCATATGTCAGAGCATATGTCAGAGCAGAGAAACAAGAATCAATTCCATTTCTACATTCTTAAAGACATTCTTCATTATAGACATCATATATTTAATAGTACCATATATACAAATGTATAAAATATTAATAACATTGCATATGTTGGGATTGTAAAGTTTTGTTGTTTGTTAAAAAATCGAAGCCTTCATTTTTTTAAAGCTTGCCATTTTAACAATGAACTCGAGTCAACCTTGGTTATATCACTATTATAAAGTATAGGTCATAGTTAAGGTAATCCCGTAACGATTTTGTCATTTTTTGGGAAGCATAACCTATATTTAATGTACATGTACATTTAATGCGCTTATTTAATTCCTGCGTTATTCTGGTGCTATCATATGGATGTGAGAGTTGGAAAAGATCTTTATCTTCAGAAAAGAAATTACTGAGTTTCGAGAACAAATGTCTTCGTAGGATAACTAACACCCATTGGAGTGAATTCAAATCGAATGATAAAATCAGAGAAGAGACACATCAACATTTCATCACTGATGTTATCAGAAAACGCCGTTGGTCCTACATCGGGCATGTCCTACGCGCAGACATCAACAGAATACACCACCAATCTCGTGAATGGATACCTACAGGCAAAAGAGCAAGGGGTAGACCAAAAGAAACACTCAGAAGAACAATACTTAGAGAAAGTAAAACAATCAATATCCATACTATTCAAGAACTGCACAGAATAGCTTTGAACAGACAGAGTTGGAGATATCTTAACCTCTGCCCTATGCGCTAACTTCAGCGCAAAAGGAAAATGAATGAAATATTAATAACCTATATTTACTTACACATTTTATGTACTGACTTTGTTGAAATACTATGAAATTGTACCCATTATTTTTCTTCCGATACAGCGAGAACTGAATAGATTTAGTAGGCCTTTGTATAGTTGAGACAACGCCCAAGTTTTTCTTGCATCTGATATGTTTTGTTGAAATAAAGACTTACATATAGGGAAACTCGATTACAATAAAGTAAATCCTATTTGATTTCAATTTTTCTGTCTTTTGAACTAGAAATTACACATATATTTTAAAAAGATGAAGATAATTCCAGTCATATATTTTGTTACGAGTGACATGTGTTAGAATGTGTTCTGTACCAGTCTCCCAACTATTCATGTAACCTAATACACCTTAGTCAAATAGACCAGTGGTTCGTGGCTGAAACCATACGGTCTACTATGGGCTGTTTAAATAATTATTGACACATTTTTACACTCTCCTTGAACATAATTGTCACGACGTCTGAGATACCTCCTGCTTAGTTATGGTGAACATTTTCGCCCCAACCGTAATTTGTTTTTATAAATTCCTGAGAACAACGGAAATTGAACCAGTCCGTTCTGATGGCACCAAATCACCTGGCAACTAGAGTAAACGGGTTTTTCTGTGCTTGACTAACCGCACCTCCATAAAAAAGATGCGATTTTGTCAAGACACTCGAGCTGCGTACTCAAGTCATGTGTTTTGTTTCACATTTTTGAAAAAAAATATTTCAAATTCAAAAATGTAATCTATGCATAAAACTGTAGTGTTGACGCCAACGTTTCTCAGCCTCTCTTCTCTTCTGTCAACCACTCTTCTCTCCTGTTAACCTATCTTTTCTTCTGTCAACAACTATCAAATTTTGTCACTTCCTCCTCCAAATGACGACGTAATATATGTAATTATTAATTAGGGGAGTGGTCCACAATCAGCTACAAAGGGACTACAAAGAAAAGTAGATTATTTTGGGGGATGACGTGGTTTTGTCTCGGATCACAAGAAAAACTGGGACACAGGGCCGTCACTGATCCACAGGTAGGTCAATGGATCACATGGATGTCACTGGACCAGATGACGATTACTGAAACACAGAACTGTCACTGTCTGAAATTAATTGGAAAATAAATAGTAAAATCGTACAAGACTGATGGAAGCACACTGGTTCAGAAAGATAAAACTTGAAACTCAGATCTCTGAGTCTCACATGACATCAGACAGACAACACTTGAAACATAGCTATTCAGATATCTGTATGTCATACAAGAGATAAGATAGAAAACACTCGAAACAAAACTATTCAGATTTCTGTATGTCACATAAGACATCAGACAGACAACACTTTAGAGCTCAACGCTATTCAGATCTCTGTATGTCACACAAGACAGACAACACTCATAACAAAGATATGCATATATATATGTATGTCATACAAGACATCAGAGAGACAACACTTGAAACAAAGCTATTCAGATCTCTGTATGAGTCACACAAGGTATATAATTTATATATGTCTAATTTATAACAAGAGGCAAATGTACAAATATATTCACATTTAAAAAGATGAACAAAATTTCACAGATTTATTGAAACTTTAAAGTTCCACCCCTTGTTATCTAAATCTCGAGAAAGTTTTGATATAACGAAGAGATGTACAACATGTCATAAATTTATTTAAACTTTATTAAGTTCCATTCCTTGTTATATAAATCTCGAAAGTTTTGATATAACTAAAAGAGATCGCAGCTGATATTCACAAGTTCGTTAGTTTACTCATCCACAATATCTCACATAGTTCTCATTCAGACAATCATCATCATCAAATGCCGTCTCCGCAACGAAGGTTGGCTGCATCGTATCTCCAGCATCTCCTGTCTCTTGTCTTGGTGGTGCACTCTGCTAGACTTAACCTGTCCATCGTGTAATGTTACTCTCCCACGTGTATCTCTGCCTACCTCTTGCTCGCTTCCCTTTGACTTTACCCTCAAGTAAGGTCTTCAATAGGGTGTCATGTCTTTTAATGTGTCCAAAGTATTTTATTTGCCTGATCTTTATTTCTCTTAGTAGTTCTTTCTGCATATTAAGTGTCTTTAGCACCTCTTTATTTGTTTTATTCTCTTTCCATGATGTTCTCCCTATTCTTCTATATACCCACATCTCAAAGGCATCAATTCAGACAATAACATTTTCATAATACTCTTATTTACATCATTATGTCCTTCTCCATAAAGTCATGCGCTTTGATCCCAAATATCGTTACTTTTTTTAGCTGATGCCACCGATAATTGATCATTTTCTGCATATTTTGTGTAGCCAACTACTTAAAAATACGAAGAAAGTCGGATCGGGCAAGATAAATTATGCTGTTTAGTTTGAATTTATTACCAAATTTCTGTTTGACAATGACACGTGTTTAGAAACACTGTTCTATTAGTCTATAATTGACAATGTCAAGCAAAGCATTGTACCCGTTAGGGAGAGTAAGGTTGGGTTTGGGCGTCAAGTTTAGTTTTTACTTCCATCATCATCATCATTAAGTGCCGTCTCCGCAACGAAGGTTGGCTGCAACGTATCTCCAACATCTCCTGTATATTGTCTTGGTGGTGCACTCTGTCAGACTGTAACCTGTCCATCGTGTGATGTTACTCTCCCACTTGTACCTCTGCTTACCTCTTGCTTGCTTACCCTTGACTTTACCCTCAAGTAAGGTCTTCAATAAAGTGTCCTGTCTTTTAATGTGTCCAATATATTTTATTTGCCTGATCTTTATTTTCTCTTAGTAGTTCTTTCTTCATATTAATTGTGTTTAGTATCTCTTTATTTTTTCTTCTCTTTCCATGATGTTCTCCCTATTCTTCTATATACCCACATCTCAAAGTCATCAATTTTGTCTTCTAATTGTTTATTTAGTGTCCATGTTTCTGAGCCATACATTAACATAGAATCGATATAGCACTTTATAATTCTCATTTTTAACTTGTTTGTAATTTGTTTAGATATTAATAATTTCCTCATGCCATTGAAGGTACTTTTAGCCATTCTTATTCTCCTTTACTTCTGTTTCACATCTGCCATCATTTGTGACTATGTGTCCAAGATATTGATAATGTTTTACTTGTTGTAGTTTCTCTCCATGTATATTTATGTTTACCTCCTGTTCTTCTGTGCCTTTGCTGATTATTATGGTTTTTGTTTTCTGGATATTTATATCCAGTCCATATTCATTACTTGATTTATTGACTTGATCTATTAGTCTTTGTGGTTTATGTTCACTTTCTGCCAAAAGAACAGTGTCATCTGCATATCTAAGGTTGTTTATTATTTTCCCATTGATCTTGAGTCCTGGCATTTCTTCTATATATTTAAAGATATTCTCTGTGTAGATATTAAATAGGCTTGGTGATAAAACGCATCCTTGTCTTACTCCTCTTCTTATTTTTATGTATTGCGAGTAGCTGTTTTCACACCTTATTGATGCAGTTTGTTCCCAATATATATTTCTAATTAGTCTGATGTCTTTTCCATCTATGCCTATTTCTTGAAGACATTTGATTAATTTTTCATGTTGGACTCTGTCAAAGGCCTTGCTGTAGTCTATGAAGCAAAAATATATACTTTTTTACCTATATATTTATCTATCACTAGCCGGATACTCAGTATAACTTCTCTGGTTCCTTTGTTTTTCCTAAAACAGAATTGTTCTTCACCGACCTCCGTGTCTATCTTGTTTTTAATTCTTCCATGTATTATCTTGAAGAGTATTTTATAGTTAGATGGCTCATTAGACTTATTGTTCTATATTCTGTACAGTCCACAGCCCTGGGCTTCTTAGGCAGTGGTATGAATATTGATGATGTTAAGTCTTTAGGTATATGGCCTGTTTAGTATTTGTCATTGCAAAGTTTTGTGATAGTATCTACACCAAACTCATTTAGAGTTTTTATTATGTCTGCTGTTATGTTGTCGGAGCCTGCAGCCTGTCCACATTTTATTGCATGTTCTACTTCTGATTTCAGTATTGCTGGTCCATCATTGTTGTGTATTGTTGGTTTTTTGTTCCGTTGGTCGTCAAACAGTTCTGTTACATAATCTGCCCATCTTGTAAGTACTTCTGTTTTATCAAATATTATTTTTCCCTTTTTATCTTTAATGCAGCCAACCCCCATTTATAGGATTTTTCTTGTTTGTGATCAGCCTTATCTCCTTATGCATTAATTTTGTCTTCTGTTGTATGGACATCTCTATTTCACTGCATTTTGTTTCTAGTCATTGCATTTTCGTGGTTCTGCACATGTTACGTATCTCCTTGTCTATAGTTGAGTATTTTGAGGTATTTTTTAGCTTTCTTTCTGACATTTTCTCTAATATTTCATTTTTCATCCATGTTTGTGTGTTCTTGGTTTTTCTTATTAGTAAATTTTCATTTGATGTTTGAATACTTTTTCTTAGGCTGTCCCATTTATTGTCTATCTTCTCTTTACGTTTTACTTCCATAGAGACAGTTAAAATCATCTATATTACACATACTGTACTTGTATATAGATGACAATTTCTGAAATATTGAGATTACTCGTACTGTAATTGCATCTAGATGGAAGTTTCTGAAATATTGAATTAGCTGAAACATCTAGATGTAGACAACGTAAATTCTCTATTTTTCAGGTTGTTCCATGTTTCCACTTTTTATTACTATTGGTTTCAGCTTCAAATATGGAAATGACGGTAAGCTTACTTATATATGTTACCTTTATTATAAACCTGGAACAAGCACAAGTCATATATACTGACCTTTTTTGTTAGCACCTCGCAAATCTCTATTGCCCAAAGCTTCTATATCCGCATCTGATAACATAGCATGGAGAAAATAGTTCACTTAAGGTAACATATCTGCATTCATGCTTGTAAATTTATGTTGTTTTTATATGTTCATGGCGTATGTGTGATTGTGTGATTATGCAGTGGATAATCTGACATGTGTGTATATATCTGTGGTGGATATTTGTATGTGCGCATTGATATCTATGAATGTTTACTTGGCTATGTACGCGATTTGCTTGTCCAGATGTGAAGAAATGTTAAGTCGTTGAAAGAAGACGTGGTATTATTTGAAATACTAACAAAAGACTGTTTTTGCTAACAAAAGACATCTGTTATCTATCAATAAAATATCTTTGTTATCTATCAATAAATGATGTCAGTTATCTTTTAAATCTTGTTGTAAGTTTCCTGTGAAAGTGTAAGACTCCATCCTTTTATACTAACTGCATTATTGACCATTCTACGTTCAACATTAATCCCAGGCTGTTCTCATGCCCGTGTTTGGGATCTGTCCGTCATCTGTCCTGTTATCCTGTGTCCCATCGAATATTTTAGTAATCGGATTCTCTCTTACGTTATCCAACGTTTCCTATTGATTGATCACAGAGATCCTGATATGCCTAATTCATTTCAATTTAACTAACATTATTCGTATAATTAACGATACTTTATCTAAAACCTCCAAGATGGCTGTTAAATGACTGACTGTTTTCTATTACCCTGTATTTCTAGATTTTCATTTCTTATCTGTTCGACTGTATTCTATTTCCTTCTACGAAGACAATCACGGACTGTAGATTTGTCATATTTTTAGTGCGTTTTTTTGTTTCAGGTGGTTATATGTGAGGGTGTTTCATATTGAAATATTAAATCTTGTTTTTTATGAATATATTTCTAAAAATAATAACACTTTATTGTATCATTTCTCTATGCAGTCACTATAGCATGATATATCAAACATTAAGATCTTCATTTGAAGATTCCTCGTATGTATTTAACTATGGACAACGTTTTCATTTGGTTTCGTATATTTTCTTTAGCTAATCACAAACTCGTATTTATCAAAAATTGAAATGTCCGAATAAATATTATTTAGACAATTTACTATATATATATTCCATACATTTTATATCTTGGCGCTCTTCAGGAACGTTATATGTGTTTTGTTGGGCCTATTAATTAGAATCTTTTTAATTAATGAAGTGAAGACAGATCTATTTTTGTGCTTCGTATACTATACGAAAGCATTTGACAAAGTGAAGCATAGAAATCATCAGTATGTTAAAGGATATCAACATTGATAGTAAAGACCTTAGAATAATAGAGAACATATATTGACAACAAACAGCAGCAATCAAAATCAAAAACCACATTGGAAAATTACATCCAATAAGACAAGGAGTATGACAAGGCTGTGTGCTATCACCTGATCTGTTTAACTTATACAGTGAAATTATTTTTAGATCTATAGAAAATATGCCATGGACAACGACAGCGCAAGACAAACGTAAACTGGTGACAGCTGAAATGACATGCTTACGCAGAATCCTAGGAATATCGTTAAGAGACAGGATGAGGAATAAGGACATCCGACAAAAAAGCCGGCACCACCCCAATCAAGAGTCAACAGATCACATTATTTGCACACATCAGCAGACTACCATCAGATAGCATACCACAGCAAACTATGCTACACAGATACAGCGAAGGCATACCTAGAGGCCGACCACGAAAACGATGGAACATTTAAATAAAAGAGGTGACAAATTCCACAATATACTCAGCACACAAGAGGGTCGTCTCCAGAAAACTCTTCTACCCCTGACCCCGAAAGGCAACAAAGGGTTTCAGCGAATAGACAGATAGATAGAAATATGTCAGGAATAGCTGGTGGTGGGTATAATGTCAATAACCTGAGATATGCTGACGACACGGTTCTGGTAGCAAAGAGTGAAAAAAGAACTACAACAATTGATTACAACTATAGTAAAAGAAAGCGCAAACAAAGGTTTCAGCTTGACCACCAAGAAAACAGAGGTAATGGTTACATTTGAAACATCTAACCCTTCTAAATGTAACACCAAGGTCAACGGGACAGTTCTTAAACAAGTAGACAAATTTAAATGTTTGGGAACAATTATTACTTCAGATGGTAGATGCGTCACTGAGATAAAAAGTTGAACAGCACAGGAAAAAGCAGCATTTCAGAAGATGATGAATATCTTGTGTAATTATTCTTATCAATAGATGTAAGAAAGAGAATACTAAAATATTACATAGAGCCCATACTGTTATATGGTAGTGAAGCATGGACAATTGACAATATTGCAAGAAACATTGCAATATTGAAAAAAAATATTGGAGGCCACAGAGATGTGGTTTTATAGAAGAATGTTGAAAATATCATGGACAGCTAAAAAGAGTAATGCTATAATTCTACAACTGGTCAACTCAAATAGAGAACATATTAACTGTATTAGAAGACGACAATCACAGTTTCTGGGTTATGTCATGAGAAGAGGTGGGCTGGAGAACATCGTAACAACTGGAAAGATCGAGGGTAAGAGAGACAGAGGAAGATAACGTAAGAAAATGTTGGATGGCTTGAAAGTTTGGCATGATGCAGAATCATCGGAAACTATAGTAAATGTATAACAGTAAATGTATAACAAACAAAGGAATGTGGAGAAACATGATCGCCTACGCCGGAAGGCATAGTACCAATGAATGAATTAATTCTAAATTATGACGAATTTTGGAAAAAAGATTGCTATAGTAATGTTTAAAAAAAAATTCCCACTCGGGCAACGCCGAGTATTTCTTCTAGTGTGTGTGCGTGCATGCTTGCGTGCGTGCGTGCGTGTGCGTGCGTGCGTGCGTGTGTGTATGTACGTTTACATGTCTTGTACATGTACACATGATGCATACCTATCAATATGTACATCGGTTATGTATTTTGTTCACACTGTATACTCAGGTATCATTGGATCCTTGAATTATAGGATCTATTTAATGAAATACATTGAGTGTTGATGTAGTGTTTAGTTCCCCCCCCCCCCCCCCCCCCCGGACCAGAAAACTAGAGTTTCCAGTTCATTCTTTATTGTTAGTTTTAAATAAAGATTACTCTTCTGGTTCAATTAGCTACAAGAAAGTAAGGTACCTGGGGTTTTGCTTTGGGAAGGTCTAAGAATGGCACCATCACCACTGAACAATGCGACATGCGACGTTAGTTATGCAGTTTCTTGTTAGTCATGCAGAATCACTAGCAAGACAGCTGATTCCTTATTATAAATCAATGTGCTTTAGCCCCTGTTCTATAATTTAGCCCATCTTCACGTTTTGTAAAATCCTCTTTATTTAGGATCAAAATACATAGATAAGTTGTTTTGGCTGAAATATAGAATGAACCTTCTCAAACTGACAAGTATGATGTTGCGAGAGATATTTAGTCAGTGAGATAAACTGACAAGTATGATGTTGCGAGAGATATTTAGTCAGTGAGATAAACTGACAATATGATATTGCGAGAAATATTTAGTCAGTGAGATAAGCTGACAAGTATGATATTGCCAGAGATATTTAGTCAGTGAGATTGTAAATATTGACATGTGTTACTAGGTATCGAAACAGGAGGGAGCATAGTTGTATAAAGTTCTATATGTTATTGTCAATGGTCATAGATTTCCGAAAGGACGCAAAGACAGTCAGAACAGACCGTTCTCATGATCAGTCTCACCAATCAAATTTGGAAGACTTTGTATGTTGATAGCCCCATTTCTTGACTGGTTAAACATTCTGGTTGCATTGTTTTGTAGGTGGCGTTTATGCAATGTAGGGATTAACGTTTTTCTTTTGGTGAGGTTCACTTTTATCGTGTACGTGAGTTTACGTTGGGTATAGCAGAGGCAGATGATAATTAAACTAGTTATTTATTGTTTGAATCCAGTAATACTGGCAAAGAAGACAAACTAAAGTATGATTGCATTAATATGTTTTAAATATTATCAATGTTATAGTTTTCATCGTAAATTTTCAACTTACGTTTTACGCAAAGTCCGTGAAATTCCACAGAGTTCATCAGATGGCACATAGCAATGGTGCTCCACGGTTTATAAACACACATACTTCTATAATGTGTCCACCCATTGGGGCATATGCCATCGTCAGCATCGTCAATATTCTTGCCGAAGATGTTTTGGTCCAAACCATCAGGTAACACTGAGTCTCGAAGAGATACGTCTCTGTAAGGAGACATAATATCGTCTGTGTCTGAAGCTATGGCAGATCTCAGGTCAAGAGGTGAAGATGATTCCATCGTGTTTCTTTCTGAAAGGAAAATGTGTTGTGTAACATTTAAAATATTCACTACACATTGTCATTCACTACACATTACTATATGTGACTCATATGTACAAGTTTCAACAGAACACCTTCATATATATAATTTATATATATATATATAATTTATAGAATGCAGATGTTGACTGCATGTACAAATAGTGATATTGTTTTAGACGGAATTATACTAAAAGGTCACTATCAATTTAACAATGTGTCAGATGTTTAAGAGGGCGATTCCATTAGAGACCATGATGGTCATCTTGATATTTATCACAATGGTCAGTTCGAAACTGCGACCATACACGTTCATCTACTTCTTCGTCTCTCTAATACACGTGTCTTCAACATTTGTTTCTTTTGCATGGTTATAATTTTAGCTGCCATAAATTCACCTTCTGTACGCCGCACACTTTGATACATCGATCGCGTACTAATGGTTTATCTTTCCAGAAGAGTGCCTAATTACCTTTCCAGTCTAGAGTGTACGGAGGATGAACATTTATTTTGTTTCGGTCATGTAATTAATTAGTATAATAATCAATTAGTCAGCATAGACTTCTCGGATCGCTAAAGTATTTCGGGCGCATTCCAAAGCATTCATGAGATAGGCACGTTAAGCGATGGAAACCAAATGGATTATCTATGGGGATAAAAAAAATTGGTAGCGTATCTTATTCAGGACTTAGTCATCAACCCAGCATGTTGTGGCTGTAGTGATTTTTTTCTCTATGGGGATACTGTGTTTTAATGAAGGATAGGGGGAACGCTGCAAACTAGAATTGTTGGGTGCACTTTTTTCTATGGGGTGATCATTAGAGTCGTGTTAGTGAGTTTATGACGACGTCAGATGTGCGCAGTCATCGGATAAACAGATCTCTAATCGTATATTAGTAACTTTGTTTGAACGTTGACAACAATCATTAGGAAACAAATGATTAGCAGACATGAACAGATACATTTAAATAATTCATGGCATATCCTATGAAGCCCTCAGAATTTTTTGGTTGAGGAGATTTTCTTCACAGTTTACGTTAAGTAGTTTGTCATTTCGTGGCGAATGACCGAGAGGTAGAGAGTTGGTCTCACATACGTGAGGTCCAGAGTTCAATCGCCGGGAAAGGCTGATTTTTTTTTCTGCCGGAGTGTAAATTAAAAAAAACTCACCCTGAACATGATGTGGACAAGGAAGTGCGGCCTTTGCCACACAAGCCATTCGAATGCTCCCTGTAACTCCCTAACGGGATAAATACTGTACGACAGGTTTTTTTAGGCTGTCATTACTTTCTAAACGGTCTGCATCCGCAATATTTCTCTGACGTGTTGCCAGACTGTCAGATTAATGTTAACAGATTTCTCTAATGTGTTGCACGACTGTACAGTTGAGTTTACATATTTCTCTCACGTTTTGCCAGATTGTCAAGTTGAGTTTACCGATTTCTCTCACGTGTTGTCAGATTGTCAAGTTGAGTTTACAGATTTCTTTCACGTTTTGCCAGATTGTCAAGTTGAGGTTACATATTTCTCTCATGTGTTGCCAGATTGTCAAGTTGAAGTTACATATTTCTCTCACGTGTTGTCAGATTGTCAAGTTGAGGTTACATTTTTCTCTCATGTGTTGCCAGATTGTCAAGTTGAGGTTACATATTTCTCTCATGTGTTGCCAGATTGTCAAGTTGAGGTTACATTTTTCTCTCATGTGTTGCCAGATTGTCAAGTTGAGGTTACATTTTTCTCTCATGTGTTGCCAGATTGTCAAGTTGAGGTTACATATTTCTCTCATGTGTTGCCAGATTGTCAAGTTGAAGTTACATATTTCTCTCACGTGTTGTCAGATTGTCAAGTTGAAGTTACATATTTCTCTCATGTGTTGCCAGATTGTCAAGTTGAAGTTACATATTTCTCTCACGTGTTGTCAGATTGTCAAGTTGAGGTTACATTTTTCTCTCATGTGTTGCCAGATTGTCAAGTTGAGGTTACATTTTTCTCTCATGTGTTGTCAGATTGTCAAGTTGAAGTTACATATTTCTCTCATGTGTTGCCAGATTGTCAAGTTGAAGTTACATATTTCTCTCACGTGTTGTCAGATTGTCAAGTTGAGGTTACATTTTTCTCTCATGTGTTGCCAGATTGTCAAGTTGAGGTTACATTTTTCTCTCATGTGTTGCCAGATTGTCAAGTTGTGTTACATATTTCTCTCACGTGTTGCCAGATTGTCAAGTTGTGTTACATATTTCTCTCACGTGTTGTCAGATTGTCAAGTTGAGTTTACCGATTTCTCTCACGTGTTGTCAGATTGTCAAGTTGAGTTTACCGATTTCTCTCACGTGTTGTCAGATTGTCAAGTTGAGTTTACAGATTTTCTCTCATGTGTTGCCAGATTGTCAAGTTGAGTTTACAGATTTTCTCTCATGTGTTGCCAGATTGTCAAGTTGAGTTTACATATTTTCTTTCATGTGTTGCCAGATTGTCAAGTTGAGTTTACATATTTTCTTTCATGTGTTGCCAGATTGTCAAGTTGAGTTTACATATTTTCTCTCATGTGTTGCCAGATTGTCAAGTTGAGTTTACCGATTTCTCTCACGTGTTGTCAGATTGTCAAGTTGAGTTTACAGATTTTCTCTCATGTGTTGCCAGATTGTCAAGTTGAGTTTACAGATTTTCTCTCATGTGTTGCCAGATTGTCAAGTTGAGTTTACATATTTTCTTTCATGTGTTGCCAGATTGTCAAGTTGAGTTTACATATTTTCTTTCATGTGTTGCCAGATTGTCAAGTTGAGTTTACATATTTTCTTTCATGTGTTGCCAGATTGTCAAGTTGAGTTTACATATTTTCTTTCATGTGTTGCCAGATTGTCAAGTTGAGTTTACATATTTTCTCTCATGTGTTACAGGAGTCTGAAAGAGTAGGAGAAAATGTCAACACTTTTCTTGCCATGCTTGTCGTAAGGATGTCGAAAGTATCCCAATTAAGGTGGAGACGTCTGGAAAAGTTTGACAGTTGTTGACAAGGAATGGGGGGGGGGGGGGGGTGTTTAACAGAAGTTGACATCAACAAAACGGTTTTTATAAACCAAGTAAATTGTGCAAATTAAAAGAAAATATTATAAAAATCATGAAAATATGTGGGTAGTTTTTTTGGCGATTTTCAGCAAAAAAAAACCCAAAACAACACACACACACAAACAAAAACATTTTGTTAGGGTAGAAGGGATTTAAAAAAACAACCCAAAAAAACAACATAATTATGCATGAGTGTCTAGAATTCTTGTGAAATTGTTGACAAAATAATTCCCAGAAAGTGTTGATATAATTTATGCACATCCCTTAAGAGACGACTAAGGATGTTTTGGATGATCTTTCTCCTCCCATAGAGAGTCAAAGTGATCCCGAAGCCAAGAGGAAAGCATACGTGTCAGGTAGAAAGGCTGAGATATCGTAGCCAATCTTTGAACCACGGAACACCGCATTCCGTTCTCCGGACTACAACCTTGCTCATATGTTTTAACTTAAGAATGAACATAAAAGAAGAAGATTTAAGAGTTTTTGCAAGTTCCATACTTCTTATTGTACAGGTAAGGGAAAAACGTTACCACTATGTAAATGATTATTTGAAGGTTTTTTCCATAGGCTAAACTGTACTTGTGTGTTTGTTGTGTTGCAAGACGTTTAGTCTAACCAAGGAGTGAAACAGTAGAAATTGTACGAGTATTTCCATAAAGAAGCATGGCGATACAGTTTGCAACTATATATCTTGCTTCAAGAATATTAAACACATGTTTCTTCTTTTTCTTTCGTTCGCTAATAATGTCTATATCTGCAGTGTTGTTTCTTGTATAAATTGGACAGTGTTTTCCATTTCTTGTTTTGTACCATAAAGTTTAACATTCATTGGTGTAACAGAAGGCCCGTATGTGTATCTTAATGTGTCATAGTTTGCACATTCTTGAAGGATATGTTCTGAAGTCTGGTTGACTTGTCCACAATTACACTTTGCTGTTGTGCCAATTTTAAATTTTGTATACATATGGCTGTTTAGTCTATTGTGTCCAGTTCTCAGTCGAAATATGATGACCTGTTCTTGTCTGTTAAGTATGTGGTAGTCATCCCGTGGAGGTAAGTTAGGCTTTCGTTGTGCCTTTATCATGGATTTCTTTTGGTGATAGCTGATTGGTACATCCGGTTGCTGCATGTTAGCACCTTCCTTGGCGAGTTGGTCAGCTCTCTCATTTCCTGCTATTCCACAGTGTGATGGAATCCATTGCAGTATAACTCTACACCTATATTGTACTATGGACAATACCTCTTTTAACTCTGGAAGTTTATTGGATTGTAATGCCTCTAGTACTGACCTTGCATCTGTAAGTATTACAATAGGGTATGAGGTCCTGTCCAATGTTAACATTTTCTCTGCAGCTGTATAAATAGCTTTTACTTCAGAGTCATAGTTGTTGCAGTAATTCCCTGTTGGTATACAAGTGGTATCAGTGGTGCCATCTGGGTATTCTACATATACACCACTTCCTCCATTTTTACTGCATTCTGTGCTGATCCATCTGTATATACTCTGGTTCATAGATCACTTGGGTAAACATCATCAAGGAAACTGAGAGCTGCTACTCTTTTCTGCAGATTATTCTGATGTTCATCCCCATGCACACCTGGTACTGTTTTTTGGATGGTCACTGGTAGGCATGTCCGTTTTTCCCATGGGGTGTGTTCTGGTTGAGATGTCAGTGGTATTGTTACATCTGGTAGATCCGATACCTGTCTATGTAGACGCTTGGCCTGGTGTATGAAGCTGCTTCTTTTAAGCCGTCCTTGTGATAGATTCTGGAATCTTTCCTTCATTGGGTGACTATGGTGGGAAAGAAACTTTTCTCCATGAATTATAATTTTAGTATCTCTACGCTCTTTCAATGACTGCATCCCTTCGATATTCTGCATTTCTATGATTGGTGTGGATCTCATTGCGCCTGTAATGATTCTAAGTGCTTGGTTCTGTACTCTATCTAGGTTTTGTAGCGTAGTGTTTGATGATGAACTCCATGCTGTAGAACCATATTCCAAGTGTGGTCGAATGGCTTGTTGGTATACATTTGGTATACATTTTTTAGAATTCTTTCATTAGCTCCCTAAATTGTCCCACTCAGTTTTCTTAGTATAGCTTTCTTCCTTCTAGCCTTTGTTTCTGCTTTGCTGATATGATGTTTCCATGTCATTTTGGCATCAAATGTTACACCAAGATATGTGTGTTGGTCATCTACCTTTAAGATAGTTTTATTTACATAGATGTTTCCTGCTCTTTGTTTTGGTGAAAGTGTAAAAAGGGTTGTTGCTGACTTCTCTATATTGATACTTACACACCATTTGTCAGCCCAATTAGTCAAAATGTCCATGGCTCTCTGAAGCATTTTTGTGGTAACCATGGCGCTCTCATGTGTGCACCATAGAACCAAGTCATCTGCATATAGTGCTGCCTTAGTTCCACAGGGTATTTCTTCAATTAGATCATTGATAAATATGAGAAAAAGAGTGGGTGATAGAACTCCTCCTTGAGGCACTCTGTGGCGTAGTAATACTTTCCTACTTTTTTTTGCCATTTACTTGTACTCTGGCTCTTCTATTGTGAAGAAAGGCTTTCGTCCATCTATACATATTTCCACATATCTGGTAGTTTCTCATTTTTTTGAAGCAATCCTTCTTTCCATACTTTATCAAATGCCTTCTGTAAATCAATCCATGCCACTAAAACTGATTTTTTGTCTTGGAAAGCATCCTCAATTTCCTGTGAGAGGTATGTGGTTTGATCCTCTGTGGAGTAGCATTGCCTGAAACCTGCCTGCTGTGGTGCAAGGAATTTTCTACTTTCCAGGTGAAATTTTAGTCTTAGGTTTATGATGCGCTCCATTGTTTTGCACAGGCAACTTGTAAGACTAATTGGTCTGTAGCTAGTTGGTTTTGTTCCATCTTTTCCAGGTTTAAGCAAAGGGACCATAATTGATTCTCTCCAGATTTGTGGTATTTTCCCAGTAGTCCAGCTAATATTTAGGATGTCCAATAGTTTCCTTCTGGCTGTTGTTCCTAGATTCTTTATCATTTCATTTGATATTTCATCAATTCCTGGGGACTTATTTAGCTTTAGTTTAGAGACTGCTAATTCTAATTCACTATATGTGAATAATGTATCCATAATTTCATCTGCGCTGTTTTCATCACTGATTCTAGTCTGAGCATGTTACAATTTACTTTTTTAGTCGCTACGCACTGTATGCTGTTTCTCTGGACTAATTTCAATATTGCAGTCTGGAGCAAATATCCTAGCGAAATTATCTACTGCTTGCTTTCCTGTAATCATTTTGCCATTCTGTACGAGTGTTATGTTTGTGCTTCTTCCTGTTCCCTCATCATTTAGTTGTTTGACCAGTTTCCACAGTTTTCTTCCATCCTTTTCAAAATTTAAGGATTCTGTTTTCTTCTAGCTTCTAGTTTGGCTCTTTGGAATTTAGCTTTTGCGTGTTGATGTTTGTTGTGATGTTCCTGGCTTGGGTTATTTTCCACTTCCGTCCGTGCTTTTTCTAATTCCTCTTGCAGCAGTTCTAGTTGTTCACTCCTGTATGGCTTGTATTGTTTGCGTGCTCCTCTTGGTATTGCTTCCTTGGCAGCTTGATGAATACATTTATTGAACTCTTTGACTATGGCATTTATGTCTTTTCCTTCCATATCTATTTGTCCAGCTAAAACACTACTGCGGTGTTTAAATAGTCTTTTTTATAATTCCATCTTGGAAGGCTACATGCATTTCCTGTGAGTTCATTTTTAATACTAAGGAGGACTGGTCGATGGTCGCTACCTCCAAGTTGCTTCTCCACTGTTCTATTGATTTCCCAGTTTAGGTCTGCTGAGTACAATGCCAAGTCTGGCGTGGAAGTGGTTTGCCATGCTCTTGAGTAGTATGTTGGAGGATCATTTGGCTTATTAAGCAATAGAAGACATTTATCGTCTTGCCAGCTTTCAAGTTCTTCTCCTCTTTTATCCCTGTGGTCATAACCCCAGCTTTGTGTGTGACTATTAAAATCTCCACATGCTATCAGTCTTCCTCTGTACTGTATTGTGTCCAGGGAAAGGGACTGGTCATTTGGAAAATAATAATTTAGTAGGTTGAAGTCTGTGTTCTTGGTCTTTAGTTGAAGGACCTGATATTCTGCTCCTTCCATGTATAGCTCAGTTTGATGTGCGCTGATATTATTTTTGACTAGAGTTAGTATACCTCCTTTTCTTCTGTCTATTCGATCAGCTCTAAAGCACTGATAACCTGCAATTTTAAAGGCTACATCTTTGCTGAGGTGTGTCTCTTGTATGCAACAAATGCTGTCCTGTTCCTTAAGAAGGGTGTTTTCTAATTCTAATTTCTTGCTAAAGCCATCTTTTTTGCTATTTACACCCTCAGCATTCCAGTGCATTATTGTAAGTGATGTCTCATTGGTTGGTAATATTTGGTGGTCAGTGATATTACTCTTGTGCCTCCTGGCTCCACAAGGCAATCGAAGAGGACCTCCAGTCGTATGGGGTGGGCCCTTTCGAGGTATAGGGCCCGGTGCTACTCCTGCCTGGTGAGTCGTCACAGGGTTAGCACCATAACGGGGTAATGCAGATATAGACATTCATGTGCGATAATGCATGACATTATGATTGTTGCGGTGCGCCGTCTGGCCAAATGTCGCTGACTTCAGCACCTTTACTTGCTAGGCAAGACTGTTGTCCTGCCCGAATGTGGGAGGGCCCGGCCAGTCTTAGTTTCCAGCCTCTGCTGGCTGGACTAAGCCCCATCTCCACGCCAAGGAGCTGGCCTCGATGGGGAAACAAATGTTTGAAAACATAGCATATTTTGCTAGTATACCTGTATATTTAAATACATTTCTAATTCGTAGGATAAATGTATTATAATATCTGAAGGTATTAGAGCACGTATTATTGCAAAATGTGATTAGCCCAACATAATAGGGGAACCTTTAACATGACAAGATATTTGTGAGATGGAATAAGGTAAACACAGACGTGTTACAATGACTTATATTCAACTGACATTGGGTCTGGAAGAAATGGCAAGATGTAACTATTGTTAACAATACTATGTATTTATATAGCTTTGATGTAACTATGACTGTCTACTACATCATAAAACGTATCGATTCATGGAAAACCAAGCCTTCTTAATGACTCATTAGATCCATTCCGGTAATTTTCATTGGTAACAAACAATGATTATATATTGTGACATCCAATTAATATTAAGGGAATAGACAAATGATTCATTTTAGAAGGCTGTATTTCCAATTTGCCAAAAGTCTTATATTGAAGACGACCATGATGAAACACTGTGCCTGGCTATGACGTCTTGATCACATGTTAGATTCAGAAAGAAGAACGCACAGTAAAAGAATTGATATTCTCAAAATTACAGACAACACATTCGAATGACGTGTCAATAATTGACATTGACGAGAATGATTTTGGACACTTTTCCCCAAGAGTTGGGAAAAGCGAAGGTGATAATGCCAGTAGTGCCCCGACAATCGGTTCAGTAGAACAGAAATCCTAAACCGCATGTTAGTGACTGTATGCGCGGTATGATAAGGAACGAATATTAGGCATTATTGGATATATGTAAGTGATTGTGCGCAGTAGAAATGATTACCATAAGGAGGGGATTTCACTTGCATAAAATGTCATTCGTCCGTTTTATGGTGTGTAAATTTCACCATTTGAGGGGAAATTTGAAGACTTTTCTTGTGAATAATGGCTGAAGGTGGGTTTTTTTAAATCGACTATGTGGTTAAGTTTCTAATTCTAGAAGTCATGTTAGATTGACTGGGTGGGGGTAAACATTAAATCCTCCTTCCCCTATTATCTACGGGCCTGAGCGGTTGTTATTATCAATTATCATATGGGGATTATAATGTAGTTAGTCGCTGTCGTCGTTCTATGGCGAAAACAATTCAAATAGATTGTAGACATTATTTGAATCAAATGTGATATTTTCGTATCAAATGTAATATTTTCGTACCAAATGTAATAATTGCATACCATATGCAGTTAAAGTAAAACCCTTGTGCTTCTCTTCTTCCATGTTAGTTCTCAAACATATGCAGATTGGCAGGATGTAGTCCATAGAACCGAATGCTTTGTGTCAGGGTTTACAGCTTGGCTGCAACTTTAGGTAAGAAACTTCGCATTTCAGCATTGCTTCTTGGTCTCTTTGGTCCTCTACGAAATGGTACAGCAAACTTCACCCTGAATATCTCCATAGTCACTTCTTACGACGCTCGTGACGTGAAACAGTGTCACTATTTCGTCCCTATCGCGTTCAAACAACACGTTTACACCGGATAAGCTATCATTTATAAAGTAGTTATATCCAGGTAATAGAATATGCCTTACACTCAGAATGTCCAGTTAAGGTCATGTTAAACCCCCGATATTAGTATTTTTCTTTAAAATTTGATAATTTTAGTTTATTGATCCATTTGAAAGTGTAAAAAATTTGTGCAAACAATGATACATGTCCAGTTGTAACCATCCATCTGGAAGTATTTTAAATTAATTTTCAAAGTTTCCATGGTTACTGGTTATTTGGGTAAATTAATAAGAAAACTAGAAGGGCGAGGCTATGTTCACAAGCGTATGGGCACAAGACTCTTAGATAAAGTTTCAGTTATAAAGAACACATCATTTATAGAGAATGGCATAACATATAAAGGAATTGATGGAGCAGGAAGACTAACACAAACAGCAATAAAAAAATTCAGGGACACTTCTGAGGTGCCATTAGACAAAATGTGGGAAATTTAGACTCTATGAAGACAGTAATATGGGCAATATGGGAACATATACAAGGAATACATCTAAACTGTTCACAATCAAAACAGGAATAAGCTGACTGATCTTATCATAGAAATAGGTGGTATTTCTTACTGATGCCTACAAGCCATTGACGGCGATAAGCTGCCAGACCTGAAGAAAGCCATGCAAGAAGTGAGGATCAAAAGAAGGGTAGTACTACAGTGGATATCATCCCACTGTGGCATACCAGGAAATGAAGAGGCAGAAAGACTGACAAAGGATGGGGCAACACAGGAACAAAAAGACCAAGAAATCACCTACCAAGAAAAGAAGACCCTCATCAAAGCCATCAGGAAAGTCGACCACCCAAAAGACAATTACCAATATATTGACAGAGCAGAGCAGGTTATTATCTTCCGCCTCAGAACAGGACACAACAGATTAAACAGCCACTTAAATAGACTACGATTGGTTTCATCACCACAGTGTCCTTGTGGGCAGGCAGCACAAATAGTTGAACATATTCTGCAAGACTGCAATACACTAAACCAGTTAAAGGAATAACACTGGCCCACAGAGATGGATATCCACAGAAAGATGTATGGGAGCACTGAGGAGTTTTCAAATACAGCAGCATTTATTAAGAAAACAGGACTTGCTGTGTAGACATGTCAAACTGCGAGCGAGAAGAAGAAGATCATGGAAATAATAAAACTTGTTTTTGAGCATCTTTCAGATGATAATTTGTTAAAAAGTGTGTTTGCCTGATGGACACAAAGTTCACATGAAGCATTCCATCACCTGATTTGGGATAGTTGCCCTAAAGCAACATTTGTAGGAATAGAGAGATTGGAATTATATGTAAATGATGCCATTCTGGTATTCAATGAAGATCAATACAATGTTACTGCGTGAAACGTAACAATAATCGTACTTACGTATTACACATATTTATATAAAGGCTTCAATCAGACACGACAGACTTATATCTAAAACTAGTGGGAAATGATGCGAACGCAAGAAAACATAGAATATACAATATACAAATCGTATTCAACGTTTCAACCAAAAGGTCTTTATCAAGATACACACAAAACATCAAAAGACGACGAATGGAAACATTATCACAACAAATAAACAACGGAAATATGGAAATGAGATGCCGGAAGGTCCGGAAGAACATAAAAAACGTAAATATATGTGGAAACGAAACGAACAAAAAGATGAGTAAATGACGGAACAAAAAGAATAAAGACAAAGACCACACCAATCCAGTATTAGACATAAGAGTGGTCGGAATTGAGTACAAAAGGCTTGAGTGTTCCCAATTCAAAAATGAGACGATTTTCTAGAGCGTACCTAGATCTATCATTGGTGGTGCAGGATCTGATGGCGGTGACCTGAATATCACACGCACCATGATGACTTTCTCCTTATGGAATTCCCTCCCCCCTTTCCAGCACTTCATCTGTATACTTATGTTTTTATCTCTTCTAAATGAGAATCTTCTGAAAGCAGTGCACACGTCTGAGAGTTGGAATGTTCTGAAAGTAGTGCACACGGCTGAAAGTTGGAATGCTCTGAAAGCAGTGCACACGTACTTAGAGTTGGAATGTTCTGAAAGCAGTGCAAACGGCTGAGTTGGAATGTTCTGAAAGCAGTGCACTCGACTGTGAGTTGGAATGCTCTGAAAGCAGTGCACACGTACTGAGAGTTGGAATGCTATGAAAGCAGTGTACACGTGCTGAGAGTTGGAATCTTCTGGATTAGAAACACAGCTCTGGATAAACATTCTTCTTCTTCTTTCCTTCCTCTTTTACCCTTTACGCGTGTCGAGAGAGATACAATGATCTTATTCTCGTTTTTTGGGCAGCTTCAGATAATGTTATTTGGTGTTCGTGTAATATCTCTTTGATGTTGTCGATCCAGTGTACTCTAGCTCTTCCTTCTGCTTCTCCTCTCTTCATATATGATTTATAAACTAATGAATCGTGCGGCATTATTTCCAGATGACCGAACCATTGTACTTCTTCTCCTCTGCATTTTTCTTATCATCTGTTATCTGTCTCTATGGTCATTTGGTATGAGTCATGGTTTAAACTTAACCTGACTCTTGTTCTTTGCTCTACGCCCCTGCCTCTCACTTTGGTTCATCTTTCGACGAACTATGATATTGTGCCATTGAATAATCTTTATCGCTCTTTCTTACCTGCGGTTGTTTTCCTTGCCTCATTGTCTCCTTTATTGTGGATATTGGCTATGTCGGTGTTTCGTTTACCTGGCGAGACTGCTTCACTGGCTTCCATTGCCCACTTTTTGACTCCGAGTCCTACGTGTGTGACCATTTGTTTAAAGCAAGGTCGTGCTAGACGCATCTCAGATAAATTTCCCGCTTTACATATTATCACTAATATTTTATTATCTAACCTGCATATATCACCACTGTATTTTCTTTATGCCATTATCTGCTCCGACTAATAGAGTCTCTCCATTGCTCATATCTGCTCTATGACTTCTTCTTTCTTTTTCTTGTCTGTTCTAGACCTTTTTCTCTCCATCCCTCTCTCTTATCTGATCTCTCGTACCATCCTCTTTTGCTCTCACATTACGATTGTATGCTAATACTCATTGCCTGTGGCCAATTTTGAGGTATCTAATTTATCCTTATTTATCTTATTTTACTTGCTACCACACCATATCTATTTTCACTCCTCACCTCCTTCTGTACACTTTCCCCTCCTCACTTCTTCCCCTCATACCCTCTTCCCCCTTTCTATGCTGCTCTATCTTTGCAGCCTCCGCTACCTATTCGCTATCTCTCCTTCTCTTTCCTCCCTATCATAACCACGATTGTCTCCATGTAAGATTCGTTGTACTGTTGTCTTTTGTTTGTCCTGATGAAGGCTTTTTAATAGAAACGTCGTCTGTCTCTGTATCTCGTTATTAGGTTGTTTTATGTTTTATTTCGATAACACATCTACTACCTATACTTGTTTATCTTGATATGTTTTATTGGTAAGGATTTGTTCAGGAGCCAACATTCTTCCACTTAAATATATCAAACACATGGTTGACAGTAGAAGTGAAAGGAAATACTACTTACTATTTGTATAACCAGTTTTGTGATTACATAATGTCTATACATGTAATATAACCCGTTTTGGTTTGATCAAATCAGCACACACTTGTATAGTTTACAATATAGATAACAAGAACGAATCATTGTCAAGGCTCAAACAAGTCAGTGTTCTTCGGAGTTCATATTGACATTCCATTTAATTGGTATTGCATTCAATGATTCATAACGCTTGATAAAATCACTGGTCATCCGATGTAAAGTTGACGATGGAGACATATATATATATATATATATATATATATATATAGAGTTTTAATGTGATTATCTGGGTTAAATCCCGTGAACTTACATATTAGTGATGGCAATTATATCGCAAGAAATCGATCTGAAAATGGTACGGATAAAAAAATATCTCAGTTTAAAGCCAATTATATTTTATAACCAATGAACCCTGTAATGTTTATTCATCCTTGTCTTGTCATGAGTGTCACCTCCTGTTTCAAGAGACACACAAAAGTGTCCATCTGTGGAATGAAGGGGAGACAAGCAAACACTTGTACTAAATTAATTACAGTTGACAATAGGATCGTTTCCTGGGGAACTTTTGGTTGTTCGGCTTGAACAGAAAATGGCGACAAGTATATCAAATGGCAATCTCTACTTTACTATTAAATGGTTTTTTTTTCTTGCCATTCGCAAGCAGGAGATTGTGGTGCGATATGTTGGCTTTATTATGACATCTAACAACGAGAATTATGCTAATGTCTAATTTAAAGCGAGATCCTGACTGGGCAGTAATTGCTGCTTAATTAGCAAGTACATATTACAGAGCAGGGTTGCCGTATTGACTATTACATGGCTAAATTTCACAATTTTTAAAATGCAATTGGCGATGAAATTAGAAATTAGAATATTTTGTGTAGTTTTATCTGATTTGAAAGTAATTTTATTTTTAAACATTTTGTTTTTTAACTGATGAAAATATCGCCCGTGTGATGGCGTGGTCAGAATAGAGAGCTGAGAATATTAACACTTTTTACCGTCCATGCATGTTGTACGAGCGACTAAGGAAGTTTTGGGGTGGAGTAGGCAGTCCTTTCTCATGTAGAATCAAAGTGACACAAAAGCATGCTGATGTTTAATGTGTCAGTCCGAACGATGCAGATATAACAGAAAAGCTATTAATAAGCGATAAATGCCTTCTTTCTCCGTACTAAATACTGCTAATCTGCAGGAATTTCAGAACGAATGAAAAAGAATACAATGAAAACATTCAAAGTCTGGTCACAGCAGCAAGTAACGCTCCTGTTGGTAGAAATGTTTCTGCCCTAACTGCTGTATAAACAAAAACACGAAAAAGAATGTAACTGCTGTGTAAACAGAAACAAGAAACAGAATGTAACTGCTGTATAAACATAAACAAGAAAATTAATGTAAGTGCTGTATAAACAGAAATAAGAAATAATGTAACTGTTGTAAAACAAAATAAAGAAACAAAAACGAAACGGCTGTATAAACACCATCAATAAACATAATGTAGCTGATTTATAAACAGAATCAAGAAACATAATGTAACTGCTGTATAAACAGAATCAAGAAACAGAATGTAACTGCTGTATAAACACAATCAAATTACAGAATGTAGCTGATTTATAAATACAATCAAGTTACAGAATGTAGCTGATTTATAAACGCAATCAAATTACAGAATGTAGCTAATTTATAAATATGACAATCAATACAAGGTAATGCGTGAAACGTAACAACAATTAGACTTACGTAGAAAATCAGATTTATATATCGTCTCAATGGGACACCATAGACTATATCTAAAACTAGTGGGTAATGATGGGCACTGATGAGCACACAAGAAATCATAAAAATTACAATACACAAATCATATTAAACGTTTCAACCAAAAGGTCTTTATCAAGACACAAACACAACATTAAAAGACGACGAATAGAAAAATTATCACAACGTACAACGGAAATATGGAAATGATATGCCGGAAGGTCAGAAAGTACATAAAAACGTAAATATATGTGGAAACGAAACGAACAAAAAGATGAGTAAATGACGGAACAAAAAGAATAAAGACAAAGATATATGTCGTTGTCTTTATTCTTTTTGTTCCGTCATTTACTCATCTTTTTGTTCGTTTCGTTTCCACATATATTTACGTTTTTATGTACATTCTGACCTTCCGGCATATCAATTCCATATTTCCGTTGGACGTTGTGATAATTTTTCTATTCGTCGTCTTTTAATGTTGTGTTTGCATCTTGATAAAGACCTTTTGGTTGAAACGTTGAATATGATTTGTGAATTGTAATTTTTATGGTTTCTTGTGTGCTCATCAGTCCCCATCATTACCCACTAGTTTTAGATATAGTCTATGGTGTCCCATTGAGACGATATATAAACCTGTGTTTTACGTAAGTCTAATTTATAAACACAAGCAAGAAACAAAATGTAACTTAATTGTTTAGATATAACAGAGTTAGGAGTTTGATTTTATTTCACAATTAAAGCTCGTTTCATTATACATTAACAAAAATTGGGTGCACAATCTGAATGTTTTGCCGATTTTACCTGAAATTTGGCCATAAACAGCTATAGCTATCTTGTAGACCTTTTGCATAGCTGATAAATGTTAAAGAATTAGCAAATAGTATAATTTACAATTATTTCTAAATTGAATATATAATAACACATGCTTGGATAAATGTGATAGGAAGAATGACATGGAAAAAATATAGCAACATAGGGTCTATAGTTTCAGAATTTTGGGAAAATATGTCATAAGTTTGGCTTCACCCTGGTATAGCTGTAAAACCATTTGTTTGATGTTTCAATAAATAGTAATGTCTGATGCGTTATTGATGTTTCAATAAATAGATGGTTCGACATGGACTGTAACGGTTTCTTTATAAACGTAGTTTTGGGAGTTACCAGGGGATTACTGCGTCATGCTACAAAATTACGTGCAATGGGTGATACTTTCGACAAACAGATGTCTGATGCGTTTAGCGGGGTCGAGTACATATAAGAAAGTCTTTGTTGTTTAAGTAATACAATTAACATGAAAGTTTTCAAGTGATAACTATTTTCTTCACTGCTTTACTGAATATAAATATGAAGTGGCTAGAACATACGTTGAATTGATGGAGAACACTATTCGAACCCTTCCAGTTCAGTTCGAAACGCAAGTAGAGACAATTTACACTTAGTCAAAAATTAAATTTTATGTAAGTTGTTTGAATGCAAATGCTTTTCACCTGTAAGCTGGGTCGGCACAGATCACATATACAAAGCATATATTGCGCTTGTATTTAAATTACGGTGGCTAACACGCACGCACGAACGTACACACACACATACACACATATACACTCAATGATGCAATACATTCCAACATAATTTTAATATATGCTGCACGCTGAAATGATATATGCGCCTGTGTTGTTTGTTATTTTACGGACTAAACATGCAACCGTAACGCTCATATAATAGACATGATTTGAGACTACAAACATCATACAAGATCGGCTGCCACATATGATACTCATTTGAGGAGGATCTGCTCTTTTGTCCGAAATGCTATGGGCTGTCACGAGATATCCGATCACAGCTAAAGATATTATTTCTTCATCATCGTCATTATGTGTGTCACATAGCAGTGTTACTAACTATTATCAATATGCATGTTCCATGTGGATGAGATAACAGAGGAATGTACATATTTGTGCAATTTTTAGATCTAATACATTTGTTTTTGAAAGTATAACTTCTACTGGTTAAGCCGTTCACTGTATGCTCAAGAGATCGCTTGTTAGAATTCCACTAGCGACATCTTGTATATAAAGTTTTTTTTTTGTTGAGATCTATCTATCTATCTATACGCTGTGTCCCTTGTTTGCCTTGCAGCGTCAGGGGTGGAAGAGTTCTCTGGAGATGGCCTTCTTGTGCGCTGTTTGCAAGCTTGTTCCTGTGGCTTCTTTGATTTCTGTGATCCATCTTTTACATGGTCTGCCTCTGGCTTTATAACCGTTATGTTTATGTGTCATGGCCATTTGTGGCATGCTATATGTCGGTAGTCTGGAAGCGTGTGAAAACCACTTGATCTGCTGTCTTTTGATGTGTTCCAATACTGGTATTGTTTTGGTTATCTGTCTGATGTTATCGTTTCTAATTCTATCTCTTAATGACACTCCGAGTATTTTTCGTAGACATGTCATTTCTGTTGTCACTATTTTTCTTTTGTCTTGTGCTGTCATTGTCCAGGTTTGGCACTGGTAGCATAGTGATGGAATAATAATAGTCTTGTATAATGCAACTTTAGTGTCCATGTTTACATTTTTGTTCTTGAAAATGCGTGTCATCTGTCCTAGGATCTGGTATGTTTTGTTGCATCTATTTTGTATCTCTTTACTTGTTTTCCCTTCACTCGATATAATGCTTCCTAAGTAAGTGAACTCATTTACTTGTTTAAGGTGTTTATCATCGATGGAGATAGTGATATTTCTTTCTTTCTTTGCTATTGCCATTATTTCGGTCTTTTCAATATTGATCTTCATGTTGAATTTTTGACATGTTGTGTGGAGTCTGTTCATATGTTCTTGCAATTGTTCTTCTGATGTTGCTATTAGTACTTGGTCGTCTGCAAAGAGTAGTTCGTTCAATTTGTCTTTTATGTTATCTTCTTCGTTGGTACTTGTTAGTTTACAGATGTGGTCGATATATGTTATAAAAAGTAGAGGGGATAGGACACACCCCTGGCGAACTCCTGATTGAATTTGGAACTTTGGAACTTTTTTGAGATCCCTGTTGATTATTGCTTGAAGCTACGATAATAGGCGATATAAGAGGTATTAAGTAGATTCGTGTTTAAACTCGGTCTGAATTCAAAGTGGCGAGAAAACATATGTTCAGATGACTTTCCTCAAATGACATCTTTATTAGAAATGCAATTAGCACAGTTAGTAAACTTTCTGCTGTTCGCTGTTAGCAATGTTCTCAACTTGACTGCCATTTTTCGAATAACGTTTACCATATTCACAATTTTTGTAAATACAAATTATATGAAGCTTCATAATAAGATTGCTCACTTATCCATGAAAGTTATATTAAAGCATGCGAGGCGCAGATCAATGGAAGAATTGTTATTACGTCAAGGCGACACTACCAGACATATAAGGTAAGACAGAAGAAACTAAAGAAGAATGAATAAAGAACTAGTGAGGTATATACAATAAAAACGCCCTTGTGTTGCCGGGTCCCGAAAGGAGAGCAAAGAATAGCATCACTGTTTACCTTCCACGCATGTCGTAAAAGGCGACTAAGGAGGTTATGGGATGGAGTTGGCTGTCCCATCCCATATAGGGTCAGTGACCCAAAGCCATGCTGAAGTCGGATGTGTCAGGCCGAAAAGCGCAGATATCGCAACAATGCTGTAAACCATGACAAACGCATTCCGTTCTCCGGACTACATCCTGTTAATCTGCAGGAGTTTGAGAACGAACGCAGAAGAAGAAGAAGAATACAATAATAATAACGTTGTATAGTGCGTTTAGAAAACCGTTTCCATTAGAAAATAATATAATAACTAAACAAAATTAGACTGATTATAGTGAAAATTTAATTTATATTTATTTTTATTCTTTAGCGTTCAATCTCAAACTCCCGCCGGATCTCTCTTGTAGCAGGACCATGGTAATACTTGGTTTCCAGCAGGATGTTGTCCAGAGAATGGACATGCGTCGTGTAGCCGTTTTATTTGCGCCAATGATCCGACACATTCGTCTTTGGTGGAAATGTATATTTGAAATAGATGAAATCTTTATAGATCGTATTATACAATATGATCAGGTTCAAATTATAACAATTGGAGAAGTACCCCTTCACTTAACGTCGATTTTTTTAAATCTTTCTAATTGTAACACATTTTATCACGGGGAACTTGTAAATACTAACTCCTGCAATACTTCACATTGATATTCTGACAATTGCGTCAGCAATTTGCGTATAGGATAAGCTACATACACAAGACAGAGGTAGAAACTCAGATAATGGTGAAATGGCTTTAAAATGTAATTTTATTCACTTTATGTAATTTTACTGAAATTGTATATCCTAGTTTAAAAACCTTGATCACTAGTATTTTCCATGAAAGTTCACACCACAGAGAAGAATAAAGTCGGCATGGAATATATGTAGGTGACATGGCCGTAGGTATAACTGCACGAAAAGATGGAGTGTTGCTAATAAAACCAAAAAACCATTTTTGCTTAGTTTTGGATAAACCGTATTTTATAGAAAACCACTATATTTCTGGTAATTTTATATCAAGATATTTGGAGATGGACTCATATTTTTAAATCATTTTATATGGTTAACTAGCATAATCTATTATCCTAATGAGTTCTGTTTTTTTTTCTGAATCTATTATCCTAGTCTGAACCATACAAATCAATGCACTGTATCTTGGAAATCTTGACTAAAATTTTTTTTTCCAGGGATGCTGAGTGGTCGAATACTGAAAACCTCTTGACTTAAGCTGTGAGACGAATAGATGGCATCTGAATGGACCTGATTCAAATCCTGTGTACTGCCTGAGGGTATATTTCAATTAAAAAATAAGTTATATATTTTTTTTTTAAGGAACATCTCCCCTGTTAATGAAATAGTTGTATCTACGACCCTGTTGCGATTAATTTAATCCATTGCACTACATCAATATAACTTACTGGTATAATTATTATTATGGTGCGTACATTCATGTAACGTGAAAATAAACAATAGGTAAACTTTATTAAAATTATATTTTTCCTATAATATAAGAATTTTCTAGTGATCAGTACACCCCCCCCCCCAATTGCAGTAACAAAGGTGTGCCTCTCGATAACAGAAACAAAACAACCATCACATATATTGTGAAATGTTATCCACAGACACATTTATTATTATCCCTATATTACACAGTGTAGTATTTATACAACACACTGCATTACACAAATATATCTTGGTAATTTTTGTGTTCACAATTTTATTGGTTCATCTCTTTTAAAGCCATATGTTTTTTGATGGAACTTGTTTTTATGATATTCTGTGTATTTAAATTTGAACAACAAATAAATTTGTGTAAATGAAATAGTTGCGCAAATTTACAAGGTATATTTTATAAATTTAGTTTCATTTTATTAGGTTTTCTAAAATAAAATATTTAGTAGTCATACCACTTTAGTTAATTTCTGAATTCAGTTTTTGTAATAATTAATTCCTTTCTCTAAAAAAAGGCACATTATAGAGAAAAGGTAACATGTCCATAGTAAAAATAATATACAACCTTGTCAGTTGTGTCTTATATTTTATGCATACCTGAACCTAACACAATTGAAATATCCAGTAAATATATATTTGTCACGGATATCCTTACATTGTGTAATAGAGGATTAAACATAGGGCTATAAATTAACATATTTTAATGACATTATTCTTTTTTTGGAAGGGGGGGGGGTTCAAATAACATGTTAAAGAGAAACTTGATACGTCAAAGAACACGTTAAAGAGAAACTTCATACAGTAAGGAACACGTTAAAGAGGACTGGATACATCAAAAAAGTTTGAAACATTTGAACGCACAGAGGCACGAATTTCTGAATAGCATATCTTATTCAGACGTAGCTATCAATGGATCATTTCTTTGGCTGCATAATTTTCTAGACAATATTTAGCTTCAGTAGGTTGTTATTGCTTTCTGGACAAATCGGATGAACAATTCATTATGGCAGAAATTTAACTCGACGCACAGACCACACGAGGCACGCTTTGTTACTACCCCACTAACAAGCGTTACAACATATGCAAATAAAATATTATAGACATACTAGAGTGACATACTATAGACATACTAGAGTGACATACTATAGACATACTTTTGTAGAGTGGCTACAAAATGTATCTAAAAGTGATCAAAAAAGTCACGTTATATAGCAGTTCACACGAAGTTAACAACACAACTAAGATGAAGAGAAACATTAAGATAGGAACAAATAACATCAAAAGACGAAATGTACCAAGGGGCAGATAATTGTGAGTCTGAGATAACTTTTATACATGTATTGCAACAAATTGGTGCGGAAATGAAAGTCCATGTGTGTCTGTCTATATGTTGTGAGTCAACCAAGCATGATTTGGCTGTTTCGATTTTCGCGTCAAAATTACATTCAGTAGGTAGACATTACTTTCTGAACAATCCGGATGTATAACTGGCTGTGGTGGAAACGGTACCTAGTTTCCTGGTTGTCCCAGATATGCCATGTACCTCTCCACCACAGATATGTACGTTTTCTAACTACGTATTAATACTTAAGGTCCTTAATAGCGCAGCTGTCACTTCATTGTTTGTATAGCATATCAGTATATGACCCGATTACTAATTGTGAAGACAGTTTAGAACAAATCTGGAAAAGTAAATGGTATGATACAAACCTCATAAAGCACAACCGTATCTTTTAGTTTCATAAAATTAGAGGTCTGATACTGTAATATCAAATACATTTCAATAGTGTAGCAAGCGTAGGACATATAAGGTATTAAATAATTGAAACATATATTATATATGATATTAAATAATTGAAGCATATACTATATAGATATTAAATTTTTGAAATGTATACTATATAGATTATTCAATTATAGATACATATACTTTTTAGGATATTCAATAGTTGAAACATATACTTTATAGAATATTCAATAGGTGAACATATACTTACTTTGTAGGATATTCAATCATCGAAACATAAACTTTATAGGATATTCAATCATCGAAACATATACTTTATAGGATATTCAATCATCGAAACATATACTTTATATGATATTCAATCATCGAAACATATACTTTATAGGATATTCAATCATCGAAACATATACTTTATAGGATATTCAATCATCGAAACATATACTTTATAGGATATTTAATCATCGAAACATATACTTTATAGGATATTCAATCATCGAAACATATACTTTATAGGATATTCAATCATCGAAACATATACTTTATAGGATATTCAATCATCGAAACATATACTTTATAGGATATTCAATCATCGAAACATATACTTTATAGGATATTCAATCATCGAAACATATACTTTATAGGATATTCAATAATTGTAGAACAACATGTAGAGGACATTGCCGTACTAAGCTTCACTAATGCATACAATAGTATTAGTATAAATAGTGCATGATCGTCTTGTGAATAACGACTAATTCTACCGAGATTGGTATGTGAGTCGAGACCCTATCCGCTCTAACACCGAAGCGACATCACATGATATTACTTATTAGTCATGTTTTGAAATCTTCGACACGGGTTATACATTTTAAGACTAGATGAAAACAGAATAAACCAACAAGCCCTTATGTGGACACCTGAGGGTAAAAGAAAACGAGGAAGACCTAAAGCAACCCTAAAGAACACCATACTTAAAGAATGGAAAATAATAGGCTGCAAGATCATACAAGAACTAAAACTGCAGGCAGCGGACAACAACACATAGAGAATCAAAACGTTTGCCCTATGTGCCGCCTACGGAATAAATTGAACTAAATAACTAAAGTATACATCTAGTAGCATTATCAGTGCAAAATAAATGGCATAGTTCTCTGAGCGTCAAACCTCAGAAAGTTCACATAATTTTGAATTGTGAAGTGAGACTTCTACTAACCATTCTGCTACCAAAATATAAAAGTGGATTTATAAAATTATGATATATAAAAACGTGTAAGCAGGAAAGTTAGCAATCACATTGTGATAAATAACACGTTATATATATATATATATATATATATATATATATATATATATATATATATATATATATATATATATATATATATATGTGTGTGTGTGTGTGTGTGCGCGCGCGCGTGCGTGTGTGTGTGTGTGTGTGTGAGAGAGAGAGAGAGAGAGAGAATGTCACCATGAATGATGAAAATCTGCAGAAAAAGAGCATGTGTTTAATAACATCCATGGGACTCTTTCGTGGCCTGAAGTGCCAAGGAAAGACTGTGACATATAGCTTAACACATCTGACATCAAAAGAGACATTCTGACTAAGCTCTTGTGCGACAATTCCTTCGAGACAGCTGTCCTACACGAACAATCTATTGACTTATGATCCCGCGTTCATAATTCTTCCATTTAGGATTGTTACAACCAGGAAATGTGTTTTGTGTGAACTGAAAACTACCGTCTCCATATCATTATTGTTATTATTGCTATTACTAATATTAGTATTATTATTGTTATTGCTACTACTGTTATTATTTACACCTTCGTCCTCTTTAAAAAAAAAGATATATAAACTCGTTTTCTTATAGTTCTGTTCTGTCGTTCAAATATTTCTTTTGTGGATTCATCATTTAGAGTAGATGATACAGCCTGAAGACTTGATGATGTTCCTTAAGCATGTCTTGGTGATTGTTTGGTTATTAGATCTCCTGGAATTACGAGCACTCAAACTTGCATTTACTATGTGAAATTTGGGATTAGGGTGGGAGTGATATCCCCAGAGCTGTCATTTATACCTAGAAAATTCCAACTCTCAGTCACGATCCTCTCCAATATAGAAGACGTACACACAGAAACTAAACATTATCTGAATGGCTGATTTTGATTATTTCTGTGTTATTCGTTGGTCGGTCTTAGCTATTTTGGGCATGCGACTCCAAGTATATAAATAGTGACCAACAAAAAAAACCACAATAATAAAAAACGTAACGAATGAAGTCCTAATGAATTCTGTACAGAGGTCTTATAGGATTGTGTTTGTCACTTCTCACTGTTATGCAATAGTTTGAAAGGAAACTTAATACTCAGAGTGGGTCTATGTGTGTATGTAGAATGTATGTGTGTACTCACAATGTATATGTGTGTATGTAGAATGTATGTGCGTATGTAGAATGTATGTGTGTATGTAGAATGTGTATGTGTGTATGTAGAATGTATGAAGAATGGTCGTGTGTATGTAGAATGTATGTGTGAATGTATGTGTGTATGTAGAATGTATTTGTGTATGTAGAATGTATTTGTGTATGTATAATGTATTTGTGTATGTATAATGTATTTGTGTATGTATAATGTATTTGTGTATGTAGAATGTATTTGTGTATGTAGAATGTATTTATGTATGTAGAATGTATTTGTGTATGTAGAATGTATTTGTGTATGTAGAATGTATGTCGAATTTATGTAGAATGTATTTATGTATGTAGAATGTATTTGTGTATGTAGAATGTATTTATGTATGTAGAATGTATTTGTGTATGTAGAATGTATTTATGTATGTAGAATGTATTTATGTATGTAGAATGTATTTGTGGATGTAGAATGTATTTATGTATGTAGAATGTATTTTTGCATGTAGAATGTATGTGTGTATGTAGAATGTATGTAGAATGTATGTGTGTATGCAGAAAATCAATCAAAAGTAAGTATTCAATCATTTGGTGGTGTCAATCTTCGTCCTTTTCGATCACATAGTATATATAATTGTATAATTAACTACAAAACATACCATATATTGACTATATAGCTTCAAAACCACAGAACATACCATATAATGACTGTATGGCTTCAATACAACAGAGCATACCATATAATGAATGTATGGTTCTAAAATAGCAGAACATACCATATACTGACTTATTCTTGGCATTATTATCATCGCCGTCGTCGTTATGCTAGACTATAGATTTACAAACGCCTTGCGATAACGCCCACTTCTGTTTTTTTTTCAAAAAGTGACGAGCTTAATCTCACTCTTTCTTGCAACGCAGACAAGCCTTCAAAAAGCTCCTTTTTTTCAAATCACTACAAGGTTTACAATTAAGTAGTGCAGGAAGGATTTTGTAGGCTGTGGTAATAAAGGCAGCTTTGCTACATCTGTCGCCACGACGTGTTAGGAATGACTTTTAAATTAGAAATTCAAAGAAACAAATCCAGACCTTACCATGATGTGAACCCAGGTCGCAACGTTGTACAAATAAAAGAGGAAATTGTGTTTACTTTGTTCTTCTGTAGAGCTGCTCAACTCAAGGATGTTTTAGCGGCCTCTGTACAGGTAATGAATCTGCAAATGTTTTGCAACTGTTGATAGTGTTGTTGGGTGGTCTGATAGCAAATTTCTTCTATCTGAGGACAGTTTTTCAGCAGTAAACTTTGAAATATTTCATTTATTCGGTCGCAATTATGACAATATTGTTGCTGTCTAAGATGTAAACTCTTTAAATGTTTGAGCCTGATATTTTCTGCTCCGTTAAATGAATATTGTTTTGTCCCCTACGTTATTGTTTGTCGATGCTACCATTCTAGTTTGGATGGGTAATTTTACTGTACTTCAAACACCCGCTAGTCCCAGTGTCAGAACGGATACTTTTTCTGTAATATTTCATGAATATTACTTATGTTTCACTGTAGGATTCGCATTAAAAATATGCTTACAATTAGAGAAATCAGTTAACAAAAGTAACAGAGGACTCTACATTACAAATTGCTATTGCGAAAGAATATTTTAACTACATAATGTTTTTTTTTACAATATAAGTTGTTGGTGTAATTTTGTAGTGAAATCACTGACTTTCTTAAGACAAGCTCAAAATTCCATATGGAATTTCCCAGTTTCTCAGCACAGTTTGAAAACCCTCCCATAAAGATTTTTCATAAGCAGACCATCAACTGTTTCATTACAAAGAGGGAATTACACATGAAAATTTGCGAAAGAGACCTTTATTTTAGATACAACACCCTCATTACAATAAACATGTCTATGCCATGGTTCCATCAAACGCACATACAAATATTATGCACATATTCAGTTGTAAATATTCCTCCTGTCCAGCTTTTCCACTCACTGTAGTGGCAGATAGAGTGACGATTTTCAATGTATTTTTAAGCGTTCGTTTTCAAATACCTTCTAGACCTCTCGTGCAGCAGGACAATAACCATACATTTTCAGGAGGATGTATTTCAGTAAATGTATATTCGTTGTGTCGCCGTATTACTTTTATCGAAAGCACAACACACCCAACCAAGACTTTGTTATCTAACACATTCGGTGGTTACAAATTTCACGGAACGGTGGACGTCTGTAACCATATCGCTAGTAGATCAGCTTTGGGTGGTAGCTTGTTTATCAACATTACTCGCAGTGCACTATAGATATCTAGATACATTTCATTACAAAGAAAGAATTACACATGAAAATATTATATGGCGAAAATGTTCGTGTCGGGCAATTGTATGTAACTGTAAATGTCATATGTTAGGGTCGGTGTAGGTTGGAGTGGTCAAATTCCCAATTAGACATAACGTAAGATGGAACGTGGGCACATACACAACACAAGGTACCTGGCGTGTGCCGAGATATGTGATCAGTCTCAAAAACCGAAGACTATAACTAGAATCCTTCTTCTTCTTCTTCTGCGTTCGTTCTCAGACTCCTGCAGATTAGCAGGATGTAGTCTGGAGAACGGAATGAGTTGTGTCATGTTTTACAGCACTGCTGCGATATCTGCGCCTTTCGGCCTGACACATCCAACTTCAGCATGGCTTTGGGTCACTGACCCTACATGGGATGGGACAGCCAACATCATCTCATAACCTCCTCAGTCGTCTTTTACGACATGCGTGGAAAGTAAACAGTGTTGCTATTCTTTGCTCCCCTTTGGGGCCTCAGCAACACACTGGCGTATAACTAGAATGAACCAGCCGCGCGTCGTACACCGTTGGTGTGTGATGCTCGCACTGTACACTAGCTCATCTATAGAGAACACCTATATACAGTTATACAGATCACCGATTGTTAAATTTGTTTGGTTTTGTGGTCCCACGTAATACAGTATCCAGGATACGTTCAACCTTTCTTAGTCAACTCATTAGTGTATTATTACTATTTGCCACCTTTTGATCTTAGCTATATTCAATGGATTTTAATTTTCAGCCATGTATGTAAATTCCATGAATTTACATGGAATAATATGTACATTAATGATGTGTGCATAAGTTGCTACTGCCCAAAAATACAACAAATCGTACCAACACTGTGACCTAATATGCATATGGAAAGTTACTAAAGAGGACTGAATGCCGTCAGGGGTTTATACGCAACTTTAGTAAAAGATGGAGGCATATCGACCATAAAAAGCTAATGACCTTTAGTGTTATTGCAATTATTATGTGTTTTTTTTATCATTTGGAAGACGGGTGAAAAAAGGGGGTTGGGTTCAGCGGAGGGAGGAATTCAGCGGGGGGAAAACAGAAAGGTAAACTTTTGAAGGATATTTAATCCGAAATATAATAATAAGCCTTGAAGAAAGTCAACCAGCTTTCTTATACTCTAGGAGAGAGAAGGGGGGGGGGAGCACACGGAAGGAATGGTGTCCAAAAAGAGCGCCACAGTCGAAGACAAAATATTGAGAACCTCTGATATAAATAGCATGTTCAAGTCGACTGTATCGGATCGTAAGATCGACTGTATCGGATCGTAAGACGCAGAAATCACTGCCATACTGTAAACCACAATGCAAAAAATTACGTTATCTGGATTAATGTATATTCGGATCATTTGTTTGAAAATAAACTCTGAAGAAGAATCATATTTTAGAGATTGGTGATTCTCAAAATATTTTTGTCTGTCAAGCTATTTCAGGACATTTCCTCCACCCCCCCCCCCCCATTCCTTTTTGAGCCTACTCGGAAGTAACCGTTACTTAAAAGTGATAGTTGCCATATTCTGAGTTCCGTTTTTATGGTTGTGGTTAAGCGATAGTAAATCATATCTAACAAATTACTTACTTATTATACAAAGGCCTTTGACACCGATTCCTCCAAGTCCATCACAGTACATGGCAACAGCCACGTCTGACGACCCTTCAGCCCGTGTTACACAGAACTGATCATATTGGATCCAGCCTTGAGGACATGAGCTGTTATTACTATCTGAGACCGGGGATCCGTCTGAAAACAGAAAATTGTATTGAAAATAATTAGACTATTAAATATAAAATAAGGAGCATGATAACTAACATATTAATAAAATGATAGGAATGTTAAGTTATGAGAAATGATACTTATGAATGTTATCTTTTATTGACTTTTTAATCCTAGTTTTTAATTACCTTACAGCTGACGGAAATTGAACCAGGTCTGTTCTAGCAGCACCGAATCGCTTTGCAACACAAGTAAACAGGTTTTTCGTACTTGACCAACCACATCCTCAAAAAAAAGATATGGCCCGGCTAAGACTTTCAGCCTGTGTACTCAAGTCACAGACCAATCGAAACAAGGACTATTACAACATCAACGAACATCCCGTACAAGTATTAAAGTATCATTAGGAACACAAACACAGAACGTGCATATTCGCAATAATTTTTTAATTACCTGTTTGTTATGTTTACTGCAATTACTACATGGGTTCTAACAACAATCTACAGTGCTACGACGTTGGTGAACATAATTGTACATCATTATATATGTTCCAATATTCTATTCTATTTTTCAATTGCATGTTTCCTGACGTTGAAGATCAACAACAATTTAATGATTGATTCGCAGTTTATCAACTATGTTGCACAAAACCTCGTCCTGTTACACAAAACTAAGCTTTACAATATTGTCTGTAACTGTTTTCCTCTATACTTGTGTATTTCTTTTACCAGTATTTTTCTCTGTCACTGAACTTTCATTTTTTGCAAATTTTTTTATGTGCGAAATATATATGTTGTTCGTTATCATCGTTCCCTTAAATATATAAATAAATAAGTTGTGAAATCCTCCTATAGCGCTTCCTTTTATAACAAATTTCCCTATTTAACTATAATTTTCAAATCCCCAATTAAATGTATTCTTTATTGTGCACTGTATATAGTTAATTTCTGTTATTACGTACAGATTTCGTCGGACTAGATCAAGTTGCATAATAAATTAGACCAGATCAATTTGATTTGAATGTATATATATATATTATTTTACTGCTTTTCTTGAACATTTGATTTTACATTTAACACATTTCTTTTTATGTTTTCTCCTCGTTTATTTCTGCTATTGTTATCATAATATATCAAGCGAGGGTGGTATTTGTATTATGACTTTTTGTGGCAATGGGAATCGCAGACTATTTTGGAATTGGTAAAAAAAAACACTAAAACTTCCGTTACTGCATGTTTTCCTGTGAAAGAGTGCAGGGTGGCTTCCTATGGGCTGTGGAAATAAATGCCGCTTTGCCATATCAGAAGCAGCGACATGTAGAGGAAGAATTTTGATTGTAGCCCCGAAAGATAAAATCCTGTCCCAACTGTAGATTGAACCCGTGACCTCAAGGGTCCGAGGACGGCATTCTAACCACACGGCCATGTTTGGAATTGGTGATAGTATATAATTCGAGAAATATACAAACTCAAATAAAACTAATTGAGAAACATAGTTCAAAATAGACACAAGACACAGATAATTCAATTCATTGTACTAGATTGGGAATAAACTTAGTCCCTTTCAACTAATAAGTACGTCGCCCGTCGAGAATGCCACATATAGCACATAGCATCAAGTGATGCAACTCCAATATTAATTATTGAGCGCAATCGTACATTCACTCAAGCTATAGAATGGACGCTCAGTCTGTCCAACAGATGTTGAAGGGTATAGGGTTGTTGATAAATTACATCAATAGTTTTGAATCTTCTTCCGCCCTCCATTGTCAAAGATTGTCAAGAATTCTACCCCACCCCCCGCCTTCTCCCGTTTTTAATATGCCAAAATATTTCAGCCGCCCCTCTCCACCAAAGATTTATTTTTCTTTTGCCATTAAAAATAAAATAAGAAAAGAATACATGTTTTAAATTAAAATTTTTTAGAAGAATGTTTATAATTCACTACAATTAACTGTTGTATAAAATAGGGTATTGTTGACGCCAAGTTATGTCACATCCCCCCCCCCCTTGTGAACAACTGTCATATATTCTCAAAACCAATCCCTGACTTGACGTAATGGATGGACAGAACCTATACAGGTAGATAGTTACTCTAATTCGCTAGTTAAACACAGTCTTCCACAAGAAACACTAAAATAATGTGCTTACAACGAAGGAAAAAAAACCACTAGAAAATGTAACAACCAAGACCTCACAACCGTTTCTACCTGCATTAGTTAATTGCTTTTCATCCGTCACTCGCTGACTATTTTCTAATACAAATAACTGAAACAGTTGAAATAGCCAAATATAATGACAGTAGAGCTTCTCGATCTCCACAAATTGCTGCCCTAAAACGCTACTTAATTCCTCCAGGCGTTTCTCAAGACGGTTGAAGAATGAATATGTCAGATGCCCGTTCTAAGTAGAGTATTGATAAGGATTTCTGATCCAGAAATCTCTGCCGACAGCGTAGAGCAGTCTATATTTGAGTGGTGGTTACAGGCTGGATAGAGGAGGGAAGTGTATAAATGACTGGAAATTGTTGAACTGGACTTGTCCTGAACGGATCAAATCTAGAAGATTAGTGGTCAGTTCGCTATAAGACTCCTGGCATAGTCTAAACTTAGACATTTCTATTTTGTTTCTTCATTACTTTGTCTTATAGCCTGATTAATTACAAGTGATAACACGTGTTTACAAATATTTATGAAAAATTTAAACATACTCGTAAGAGGACTGCTGTTATTCCCTTGCAATACTGAGGCATATCACAGAAAAAAAACAGATTCACTCCCAATATCGGTCCAATTCACTCAATTTATCAGTCCTCAGCAGGTTTTATCATAGTGCATGTCACGCATTCTTTGGAGTCTTATTACGATACGCATTTTAGAGACAATAGTAATATATTTCGAGCCCCTTTCAGACTTCAACAATTAACAGCGACATATTTGTATATGTTGTTCGAGAATCCATAGCTGGCTGCCCCACTCACCCTTGTGGCCATTCATCCAAGGCGTGACGCGTTGGTTATCTTATCTTTTCGTGTATATATATATATTTGTTTATAGGTACAATAATAGAGAGAAAATATAAAAATATAAACGGGTTATTTAAATCTAAAAAAAATATACATAATCGTGAATTTACTTAGCATAAAATTTAAAACATTTAAATTAACATCATATTTTTTTAACATTTACTGAGTTTGAACTGCAGTAACAATACAGAAATGTTCAAATATACAAGTACATCTTATGAGATTTTAATACAATCTTGACCACTTTAGGATATCAGAAAGTTCGCATCCAATAAAACAAAAACGTACTTGTTATTTGAATTAGCAAAATTATTTGCGTACTTTTAAAAAAAAAAACAACAAATATTTATTATTAGTTTTCTTATGTATTCATAGCTTGTTAGCATTTTCCACAGAAACCACATTTCTGTTTCTGCAATCGATTTTTCAATTATTATTTTTATGTCTCATTTATTATCCACGGTTACATCAATAAAGCAGTATTAGCAACAGAATGTGAAGAAAAAAAACCATCCCGTCACAAATTGAGAAATATTTCCTGGAACAAATCCTTGTTAACGTCAGAGAAAACAAGAACTGTAGAATACGTGCTATCGGTATTAATGTATAGGAGTGAGTACTGAACATCGAGTGTCCAATCATAAGGGAAACAATTATTCTTGGTAGCGGAGTTGTTTTTGAGAACTCTGGTGTCATTTTATTCTATGAAATAGAAACTGAAGGAAATCAAAACTGTCAGCTTCATTTGAGTAGCAGATATAGTTGCCATTTTAGTGATTTTATAGCTCGAGAGAATCGCCTTTTTCGACCAAACGAGTGGCAACAATATATTGTTTTTCGTTCTTCACAGGTAATGATGACCATTTGTTATATTCGATTCATTAAATTCAGTTTGAGACAACTATCTAACAGATAGATGAAAACGCTTTCCCATTCATTTTCATAGATGTGCCATTTGGCGAGGTCTGAGACATATGACAAAATTTATGACATAGGAACATGGTTATTTTGAGAGAGCCTGGGTATTTGAGAATAAGTAGAAGACAAATAGCGGACATTTTGAAATATTCCAGTTGTAATGATTAAACCATCTGATTTTTCGGAGTTAGTGACTTTGAAATCTGGCAGTAACGTCTGGTCATTAAGAATTGTATGGTCCCGTATTTTGACTTCTTCTTCTTCTTCTTTCGTTCACTTGAAACATGTCTATATCTGCAATTCTGTCTCCTTAATAAAACTCACTGTCTTTTTTAGTTCATACAGTGTCCCATAGAGCTTTGATTCCAGTGTTGTTTCCTCTGGCCAATATGTCTGCCTCAGCGTTTCATGCTCAGAACACTCTTGAAGTATATGTTTGGCACTCTGTGCTGCCTGTCCACATGTACACATGGCCGTGTTGCCAATCTTGAACTTTGTATACATGTGACTGCGGAGTCGGTTGTGTCCTGTTCTGAGACGTAGAATTATAACTTGTTCTGATCTGTTCATAATGTGATAGTCATCTTGTGTTGGTGTTTGTGGCTTTCTTATTGACTTGATCATCTGTTTTTTCTGATGGTAGGTGATTGGTATATCTGGTTGATCTTCGGCAGCACCTTCCTTAGCCAGTTGGTCTGCTTTTTCATTTCCTGGTATTCCACAGTGAGAGGGTATCCACTGCATGGTTACCCTATACTGGTAAGACAATTCGCTAAGTAGTTTTTTCAAGTCTGTTAGTTTTCCAGACTGGAGAGCTTGAAGCACTGACCTTGCATCTGTCAGGAATACCACAGGCTGTAGGTCAGAGTTGGAGTTCAGCAGTTTTTTAGCTGCCACAGTAATTGCCTGGATTTCTGCATCATAATTATTGCAGAATTTTCCTGTCGGTGTTCTGATTGTATCTCTAGGCTTGTGTGGATATTCTATATATACACCTGCACCTCCATTCCTCACAGCATTCTGTGCTGACCCATCTGTGTATACTCTGACCCATATATCTTGTGGATATTCCTCGTCCAGGAAACTGAGGGTGGCTGTCCTCCGCTGCACACTGTTCTGTTCGTCCTCGCTTAGTATTCCTTTCACATGGGTCTGAATGTATATTGGCATTCCATGCCTTTCACTCCATGGGGTTTGTTCTGGTACAGACCTTAAGGGGCTGTCAACTTCAGGTAGGTCTGTAAGTTGTCTACGGAGTCGTTTAGCTTGATGGATAAAGCTGCTTCTTTTCAGTCGCCCCATTGCTAGGTTTTGGAATCTTTCCTTCATTGGATGACTTGGCATACACTGAAACTTTTCCGCTTGAATTAGTACTTTTGTGTCTCTGCGTTCGCCAAGTGTTTGCATTCTTCCCATTTTCTGCATCTCTGCTATGGGTGTTGATTTCATTGCTCCCAACATTATTCTAAGTGCCTGGTTTTGCACTTTATCTAGATCTTGTAATGTGGTGTTTGATGCAGGACACCACGCAGCTGAACCATATTCCAGGTGTGGTCTTATGCCTTGCTGGTAAACTTTACTGAGTATATTCCCACTGGCTCCCCATGTGGTTCCACTTAGTTTTCTCAGGATAGCTAACTTCCTCCTGGCTTTTGTTGTTGCTTTGTTTATGTGCTGCTTCCATGTCAGCTTATCATCAAAAGTAACTCCGAGGTATGTTGGTTGTTTGTCTTCTTTCAAGAGCTCTCCGTCTATCTTGATATGACCAGCTTTTTGTTTTGGTGAGAGGGTAAAGAGTGTAGTGCTGCACTTATCTGTGTTAATGCTGACACACCATCTATTTGCCCATAAGGTTAAGGCATCGATAGCTCTTTGTATTTGTTTAGTGGCCACTGTCGCATGTTCTTCCGTGCACCAGATCACCAGGTCGTCAGCATACATTGCCACTTTGATCCCGTGTGGTAGTTCAGCAACTAGGTCATTGATGTAAACCAAGAAAAGTGTGGGTGACAGGACTCCTCCCTGGGGGACTCCATGACGCAGTAGGACTTTCTTGCTTTTGCGACCATCTAATTGTACCCTGGCTCTTCTATTATGCAGGTATGCTTTTACCCATTTGTACATTCTTGAGCTAACCCTGCAATTTCGCAATTTCTTTAGGAGCCCTTCTTTCCAGACCTTATCAAATGCTTTCCTGAGGTCTATCCATGCTGCTAGTACCAGTTTCTTATCTTGGAAGGCATCCTCAATCTCTTGGGAGAGGTAGGTTGCCTGATCTTCAGTAGAGTAGCACTGTCTGAAACCTGCTTGCTGTGATACCAGAAGGTTTTCACTTTCAAGGTACCACTGCATCCTAAGATTGATAATGCGTTCCATTGTTTTGCATAGACAGCTTGTGAGGCTGATGGGCCTGTAGTTGGAGACTGTGTTGCCATCTTTTCCTGATTTGAGGAGAGGTATCATTATTGCTTCTCTCCATGCCTGTGGTACATTACCTGTGGACCAGCTTGTGTTAAAGATTTGCAGCAGCTTTGCTCTTGCTGCAATTCCCAGGTTTCTAATCATTTCATTGGACACTCCATCAGCTCCAGGGGACTTTTTCATTTTCAATTTGGATATTGCATGCTCCAGTTCTCTCATTGTGATTGGTGCCTCCATGACTTCAGGTATAGGTTCGTCTTGTCCAATGTTTTGCTGGTTCACTCGAACCTCCTGTTGTTTGTCTGGGCTGACTTTGACATTATTGTCTTCTGCAAAGGAATCTGCAAAGTAATCAGCTGCATGTTTACCTGTTAAAATGTTTTTATCTTTATAAAGTGTGATCCTGGTATTTCTCCCTGTACCTTCATCATTTAGTTGTTTTACAAGTTTCCATAATTTCCTAGTATCTCTTTCTAGGTTCAACGACTCTGTTTTTTCTTTCCAGCTGTTCCGTCTGGCTTGTAACTTGGCTCTTTGAAATTTAGCCTTTGTTTGCTGATATTTGTTGTGATGTTCTTGGCTAGGTCTGTTCTCAGCCTGCTGTCTAGATGTTTCCATCTCATTTTGCAGCTTTTCCAGTTCATCATTCCAGTAGGGTTTGTAGTTTTTGCGTGCCCCCCTGGGTATGGTTTTACTAGCAGCATGTAGTATACATCTATTAAATTCACTCACTGCTCTATTGATGTCTTTGTCCAAGTTCATGTCCTTAGCTAGAACACTGGTTAAATGCTGGTACATTTTCCAGTCTGCCCTCTTATAGTTCCACCTAGTGAGCGTGCTGCTGTCCTTGATATATTCATTGTGAATTTCCAGAAATACTGGTCTGTGGTCACTACCCCCAAGCTGCTTTCCAACGACACGTGTGATGTTCCATTCCAGGCCTGGTGAGTAGAATGCCAGGTCTGGTGTAGAGGTGGTGTGCCATGCTCTCGAGTAGAAGGTTGGTGAGTCAGCTGGCTGGTTAATAAGAATGAGATTATTTTCATCCTGCCAGCTCTCAAGTTCCTCACCTCTCTTGTCGATATGATCGTAGCCCCAGCTCTGAGAGTGGCTGTTGAAGTCACCACACACCATAAGCCTTTCTTTGTCTGGAATTGTGTCTAGTGCCAATGGTTTATCATTTGGGCAGTAGTAGTTCAGGAGATGGAATTCTGCACTGTCTGTTTTTAGGTGGAGCATCTGGTATTCTGCCCCGTCCATGTATACTTCCAGCTGACATGCGCTGATATTGTTTTTAACTAGTGTCAAAATTCCACCCTTTCGCCTGTCTTTTCGGTCAGATCGGTAGCACTGGTAGCCTCTGATTTTGAAGGCTATGTCGCTGCTGAGGTGTGTTTCTTGGATACAGCATATATTAACTTGTTCTTCACTGAGGACATTTTCAAGTTCCAATTTTTTGCTGTATCCATCTCTTTTACTGTTGACACCCTCAGCATTCCAGTGCATTATTTTTATTGGTCGTTTGTTTGTTTGGCCAGTAGCTCTATTCCCTTGCCTCCTGGCTCCTCGGGGCAATTGAGAAGGACTTCCAGTAACTGAAGTTGGGCCCTTTCGAGGTATAGGGCCCGGCACCGTCCCTGCCTGAACGTCCGCCACAGGGCAGGCACCATAACGTTTATTAGATGCAGACATGTTTCCATTGTGTTTTATGCGTGGCAACCTGATTATCTGTGCGCCTTTTGGCTGGTTGCCTCCGTCTTCAGCACTCTGCTTACTTGGGCCGGACTATGGTCCTGCTCGAGTGGGAGTGCCCGACCAGTCTTAGTTTCCAGCCTCTGATGGCTGAACTAAGCCCCATCACCACTTCAAGGTTCTGGCCTCGATGGGGGTATTTTGACTGATACTCTTGGCAAGCAGTGTGCATCCCTTTTATTAGGGAAACGCATATATGGGGAAATCCGTTTAATATCAAATCAATTCTCTGTTTATTTTTTATACTTTTGGAAAAATTAGAAAACGATTTCTCATGATTAAGATATTGTTAGGAAATACAAAATCGCGGACAATGAGCAGGAATTTAGAGAATAGAATTGAAGTCTTTGAGAAGATATACATACAAAATGGAAATGATTTCATATAAATAGTGGCTCACTAATACATTTTATCTTCTTCTTCTTCTTTCGTTCACTTGAGACATATCTATATCTGTTAATACATATCTGAAATATGTATACATATTTGATATTTCCTAGAACAACTAAATATTACAAAAAATTGAGAAAGTAAAAGCGTTAGTATCACACGTGACTGTTCAGCAGAGATCAGAAAGATAATATAAACCACCCTTCAAAAAGCCTCACATATAAAAACTCTAGGTCAAGAAGCAAACAGGGAAACACAATTCAAATATTAGAAGGGATATTTTCCCACTGGCGTCATATAGTTCTGAGACTTGGTAATAAATAATAACCGCAATGGACAAGAAATTATCAGTATCTGAAATGAAATTATATAGAAAGTTTCTAAGTATGCCAGAAACAGAGAAACAAACCAGGCACATATATCCGTACGTAGAAGAGAAAATAAAGAAAGATTGGCTCCTCATAAAACACAAGCTAACATATTTTAAACATACAGGGTGACACCAAAAAAACAGTCATCACCAAAAAACGAATAACTTCCAAAATTTTATTTAGATCGACACAAAACTTTAGCTACATTAGGTCAAGCCTGTGTAGCAGACATCTCCAATGTTTCAAGTCTGTACAACAAAAACTCTTTGTTGGACCAATGTTTTGTGTCAATCCATAAAAGCACAATGGGTTAAAAATATTAATTATGATAGGAAAGGTTACGGGAAAGAGAATAAGGTACCGCCCAAGACGTCGATGTACATGCTATTAAAGACCTTTCAAAAATGAATTGAAAAAAACAGTTTAGCTTACATAGAACCGAGAAGCTTACAGAATAGTAGTGAATCATCATCATCAATTGCCGTCTCCGCAACAAAGGTTCGCTGTAACAGACCGCCAACATCCCATGTCTCTTAATTTTGTGGTGCAGTCTGCTAGACTAACCTGTCCATCTTGCGATGTTACTCTCCCACTTGTATCTCTGTCTACCTCTTGCTCGCTTCCCTTTGACTTTACCCTCAATTGAAACAATTAATTTTTTTCAGCTCTTCCGGTCCATCCATACTACACATACCAATGTGACCGTCGATGTCATTACTGTTCGTTTTCTGTTATATATTTTAATGGTTTCAATTATTGTCTTGATAAAGGAATTTTGGTCGAAGCGTCGATTTGTGAGTGTTATTATGTTTGTCTTTAACTAGCAACACTTTATTACCCTATTCCTGGATCTACCTGTTGGATTTAAGTTTGCGAGTAAGTATATATTTTTAATATAATTATAAGCGAGATGAGATCCATAACATTTCTGATTTAGTATAATAAAAATGTGGGACCGTACGTTGTGGACGTCGGCGTTGCCACATGTGTTCTATGTAGTGCAGATCCGCGCCGTTTATCTTCTACTTCCACTGAATGGTGGTCGTCTGTAACCATATTGCTAGTAGAATAAGCCATTCGTACGAGAGAACTGGTTCTCGTACTTAACGCAGGTCAATAAACTGAAAGCTAATCACGGCCAGGCTTGCTTGACCTTTTCTGGTGTCATGCGTCGCTATCGACATGACAAAATTCGCCTTTAGCTTCTTTTAAAAATCCATTACTAATGTGATACTCTTTTATGTGGGATCCACACAAAAAATAATTAGTATATCAATTCTAAACAACTTCAGAACTAGCATTTGTGGAATTATACCAATGGAAGTTACGTCATTTAACATTTCCCGATAGGATTGCGGTCCCCTGTGCCCACGCTTGTTATACGCCCTTCCATTTATTCCACGTCAATGTTTTTGTTATGAAACAAAAATATACACGATCATGGCATATGGAAGAACGTTTGATATTTGATATCAATATAAAAATCAACAGTTCCTCGTTATTCAGATCGTCTAATACAAATCAATATTTCATATGAATCCAGAATTATCTGTTATAAAATACACTTAAAAGTCTTGTGTTGGCGCTTCATGCGGATGCATACATATGTTTCTTAATACCTCGTATGTCACCGTGCTTATTCACTTATTCCATTGCAGGTCAGTTTTCATTCATCATATTCCGCAAATATGTTACATTGTAAATTCATCATATTTCCTGTATGATGCATTGTAAATTCATAATATTTTTTAAATATTACATTGGAAATTCATCATATTTCTTGTATGATGCATTGTAAATTCACCATATTCCACGTATATTACATTGAAAATTCATACTACCACTTCTACTACTGCTGCTGCTAGTACTTCTACAACAACAACTACAACTACAACAACAACTACTACTACTACTAATACTTTTAGTACTTCTACGATAACAACTACAACAACAGCAACTACTACTTTTAGTACTTTTTCAATAACAACAACAACTACTACTTCTAGTACTACTTCTAGTATTTCTACAACAACAACAACTACTACTACTAGTACTTCTACAACTAAAACACCACTTACTACAACTACTACTAATAGTACTTCTACAACAACTAATACTACCTCTAGTACTTCTACAAAAACAACAACAACTACTACTACTAGTACTTCTGCAACAACAACTAATACTACTTGTAGTACTTCTACAACATCAACTACAACACCAACTACTACTACTACTCTACTACTACTAGTACTTCTACAACAACAACAACAACTACAACAACAACTACTGCTACTCTACTACTTCTAGTACATCTACAACAACAACAATTACTACAACTACTACTACTACTACTACTACTACTAGTACTTCTACAACAGCAACAACAACAACAACTACTACAACTACTACTACTAATACTAGTAGTACTTCTACAACAGCAACAACAACAACAACAACTATTACTACTACTACTACTACTACTAGTAGTACTTCTACAACAGCAACAACAACAACTACTACAACAAAAACTACTACTACTACTACTACTACTTCTAGTACATCTACAACAACAACAACTACTACAACAACAACTACTACTACTACTACTACTAGTACTTCTACAACAGCAACAACAACAACAACTATTACTACTACTACTACTAATTCGACTTTTAATATTACGAGCTGACTGACTTTGGAGATCATGAATTCTCCCCGCCCCAGCGCTATATTTTCAATATCGTTTATCAGGATCTCTGTTGACTCTTTGCAATACCACGATGTCCGATTTTCTAACTCTGTCGTCCTCGTTCTCTCTTGCCTTCTATTGTAGTGCCCGTTGTAACTATGCTCTCCTGATCTTCTAGCTTGATGTATAAAAAAATAAAGATAGTCTCTTTCGAATACTATTAAGTAGTTCCGTCTCGCATTCAACAATATCAGCATCCTCTCGTTGGTCTTTCTAGCTGTCCATGACATTCTCAGCATTCATCTTCAGAACAACATCTCTGTTGCCTATAACTTTCAAATATCCTGTTTACTTATTGTTTACAATTCGCAACCATATGTTAGAATCGGTGTTATGTATTTCTGAAAAGTCTCTTACCTCTATCACCGTTTCCGGTAAGAACTGTTATCCAAAATTGTCCCTTGACCAGACGGGAGTCTTATTTAAGTTTTCGGTTAGTCACTATTTATATACTTGGAGTCTTCTTTGCTATTTTGTACATGCCATTCCAAGTATGTAAATAGTAACCGACCGAAAGCCAAAAAATAATCAAAAACGTAGCGAATGGGGGTCCTAATTAATTCAGTTGAAATGTTTTAGTGGAGACGGCCATGTCACTATTGACAGGGACATATTACACAGTTTCTTCCTCATTTTTAAAAACGCTGACTTTGCTTATTACAAAATATATTATTATCATGTTGAGTTTCAATAAACGTACTGGAGCTACAATATTTTATTATGTAATTCATGTACTCACTTGAGTTCGATTTTCACGAAAACTATAAGATGCATAGCAAGCATATTTCGCAGTTAGTCTTATACACATGACGACCTTAGGAATTCATATTTTACAAATTGATAGATTGGAAAATGCACAAAACGTTTTTTGCTATATAGTATTGCATAAGCAGATAATAATGACACATTTTACATTTTACCATAATACACAAAAAGTGGTTGCAAAGGCGTATCCCAACTTCATCTAATAACAGGAAATGTGATATAGGTAGTATTACTTCCAGAGTGTATGTAAAGCAGATTTTATATTTGAAGATCAAATAGTCTTATGTTTTTCTTGTGGCGTTGTTATTGAATACGTGTATTTGATCATTCCATAAAAAAAGGTGACTGCAAACAAATCGTTGTGAGAAGGAAAACAATGAAGTACCAGTTGATTTTGTTATAAGTCCGTGATATTTTAAGAATTTTGGTCGATGTGAGAACAACAAGATTGGTACATCAACTATTTTATTCAGATTCTGAAGACTCGAAAAGATCGAATACTGCTAAGGGCTGGATAAAATGCAAACCATCTCATTGCCAATGTCTATTCCTTGTGAAGTGCATGCTCTTCACATTTTCTTCAGTACTCAATATTTATTTGTGTGAGGACATCGCGTATGTTTATTCTATCACAAAGTTTGAAAATCGTATTTAGTGTGGCAACTTGTCTTTTGCAGCCCACACAAGTTCACTGGGTTTGAGATGTGAATGGTACGGTGGTAGCCGAAGAGAAGTGTGACCATGCTCAGAGATAATTTTGTCAATTACAAAAATCTTCGTTTTCTTTGTCCATCTCACAAGTTCTAACAACTCTGGTTTGAATTTACTGTTGCAAAAAAATACATTTTCCTTTGAAAATCATGTCATGATTTATTGCTTTGTGCTTGATGAAGTGGGAATTATGTCTTCAAGTGCTGCACTATTTTATAACAGACGTCCATAACAATATATGATGTCATATCCAGCGCTGGTAGAAGTGAGTTCACAAACCAATTTCTAAAATTAATTCCATTCATGTCGGTGTGGTAGTCTCTACTATCTTAAGATAAAGCTTGGAAAATAAGTTCTGCCTCACTGACAAGACCATTTGTGTTACTGCCCGCATGACATTACAATGCGTTTCCCTTGCTGCTTGAAATTTCTCTTTTCTTAGTTCCGTCAAGTGATTGCCACTTTTTACCAAATGTATGGTGGGTATTTACCGACGATTCATCCAGATATACTATGTCATAACCTTCAATCATAAGTTCACGTATCTGCTTCAGATATTTGCATCGTGCAGATATGCCGTGCGTTTTTTCATATAATATATTCTTGTCTATAAGAGATTTACTAAAAATGAAACCACTGCCAGTACAGACCTCCATAATGCGGTTTTAGAAATATTAATATCACAATGTTTGCGTAGACAAACTTCCAGTTCATGAAGTGTTACCACATCTTTTGCCCGAAACAAAAATTTTAAGCATCTCACGTACAATAAACATTTTCTGAATCGTCAGTTTTCCTTTTCAAACATTAGTGTAGTTCATGATTTACATATTTACTGTCCAATTTATCCAATTTTTAAACGACATTTTAATTAAACCAAGGACATGCTGTGTTTTCTTTTTAGGATTTTGTATCTCGTAATACAAATGACCCCTTCTAGCTTCTCTACAAAAGTAACTGTACAATTGTGTAGTAACATTTTTCATAGTAGTGAATTTACACTTCTAACTAATATTGTAATAAAACTCTTTACTATATATATATAAATTGTATAAGCTTCTTATTCTTTTCTTATTCTTTACTATATATATAAATTATATATTTACTATATATATAAATTGTTTAAACCGAACAAGGTACCAAAATAAAAACACGTCGAATGTGCGACACGCCTTTTAGTAAACTGGTGTTTAGCTATTATTTTGAGATTCAACAATTAGGTAATCTATCCAAAAATACAGCAAAACTGGCATTAAATGTTCTGATAATTTCTCTTATAAACCATGCAACAGTATTTCCGTACTTTTCATTCATGCAAATTTTAACAACACATTAAAATGATCAATGAAAATCACGAAGATATTCATGAGAAATAAGTTTACGAAGTCTGTCAATAACAACGAAATCTCTAAATAAATGACAAACATTGACACATTTCCCACTCATGAAAACGTGATTTCCGTACAGTAGAGGATGGAATTGAAGCGCATGAAAAACACACACATTATCATATCACAACAGTATAATTCAATAACTGATTGTGTCTTTTTATTTTGTCGTGCTTTTAATTGGCAGTATTTTTATACTTTGCATCACAGTCAATGAGGAGTTGGAAAGAAAAAAAAACAACCAATAAACATATAATGCTTATTTCCCTCATCAACCGCTACTGTCTGACAAACTCGGCTGTACTGTACAAAATGGCATATTACGTACATTCAAAAAACCTTTATACATGTATATTTCATGTATAGAAATGTTTTAATAGAGTTACATTCCATAACGGGCTAAAAAAAAAAAAATAGGGTCATAGAGAAATTAGAGTTGGGTCAAGAAGTCTTTTCGATCTAACAAGTAGTTTTGGGGAAAAATAATTCCGAGTGTCATGAATTATGAAGCGAACTATAGTTCTACTGTTAATACTACAACATATATAAATAAAGTTACAGTTGCTACTAATCCTACTGCTAATTTTTGCTAAATCTATAACCTATATATATCCTAAGACAAAAGCTTCTTACTTCATTTTGGTGGACTTTTTTAGTGAAACCCACTACACGTCCAGCATTTCCCCTAAACCGACGGTGGGAGTTATTATATCTCGTATTTTCTAGTTCTAAATATCATGTTATATTTTCCTTAGTATGGAGAGGTGGAGTGTTGACCCCTCCCCTGACCTCCCCACATATCTACTGGATTGACCACTTAGCATTTAAACGTATACTTTTACCACTACATTTTCGTATTATCAATGTACTATAATTTGTGTTGAACTGTTCCTCGGCTTTGACTGCAAAAAATTCATCGTCCTCTATTTTTCTCGAACATAGAACTACTTCCTTTACAAAACAGCATAACGAATAGTAGAGATTGAACGCTTTCATTCCATGAAATTAACAAACCACTGAGAAAGTAATATTTACCTTCAATGTGATAATGGTTACGTTTTACCAGAAATGTAATAATACATTCAGATTTTTTTAATATTTATTAGGAAAATGTCAGCATTGGAAGTTAAAGTTTATTACTTCGCGCAACCAAGGAATGATTGTTAAGTTAAGCCTATACTTGAATGATTTAGTAGCAAAGAGTGCCACATAGCGAGAGAAAAAAGAGAACAAGAAATGCATTAATATCTTGTCATTGTATCTGTTCTTGTTAAGAAGTGCATGGAGAGCTTTAGTTTCGGTAATAGTGGCACTAACATTTAATTGTTGAACATAAACTGGAGCGATTTCGTCACAAAAAGCGACCCAAGGAATAAAGCACACCAAAGATGTTTCAAATGTTATAAGAAATCGCAGATGGAAATACCTGGGACACGTTCTTAGACATGATGAAAACAGACTGAACCAGCAAGCATTTATGTGGACACTTGAGGGGAAAAGAAAATGAGGAAGATCCAAAATTACATTAAAAAGCATCATACTTAAAGATGGAGAAATAATAAGTTGCCAAGTCCATACAAGAACTAACAACACAGTAGAGTTTTCACACTAGACTAGTTTGGTGGAGTTTTCACGCCAGGTTGGTTTTGGTGGAGTTTTCACATCAGGTTGGTTTGGTGGAGTTTTCACAGCAGGATGGTTTGGTGGAGTTGTTACACCAGGATGGTTTGGTGGAGTTTTCACACCAGGATGGTTTGGTGGAGTTTTCACACCAGGATGGTTTGATGGAGTTTTCACACCAGGATGGTTTGGTGAAGCTTTCTTACCAGAATGGTTTGGCGAAGCTTTCTTACCCGAATGGTTTGGTGAATCTTTCACACCAGGATGGTTTGGTGGATTATTACACCAGGATGGTTTGGTGGAGTTTTCACACCAGGATGGTTTGGTGGAGTTTTCACACCATGATGGGTTGGTGAAGCTTTCTTACCAGAATGGTTTGGTGAAGCTTTCTTACCAGAATGGTTTGGTGGAGCTTTCTTTCCAGAATGGCTTGGTGAAGCTTTCTTACCAGAATGGTTTAGTGAAGCTGTCTTACCAGAATGGTTTGGTGAAGCTTTCTTACCAGAATGGTTTGGTGGAGCTTTCACACCAGGATGGTTTGGTGGAGTTTTCACACCAGGTTGGTTTAGTCGAACATTCGTACCAAGTTGGTCTGTTAAACTTTCAGACTAGGTTACTTTGGTGGAGCTTTCACTCCATATTAGTTTGTTGTAGCTTTTATATAGTACATTTATTAAATAGCTATTTCATATACTATGAATTTGCTTTTGCGTGCTGTAATCATCCTTCACACAAATAGCAATAAGAAACTTATGGTAAAAGAAAACGGCCTCTAAATGTGTAGAGAAGTAACTTCATTGTACTCGATTACCCCATATTACTCTGTTTCTCTCAACGAAGCGACACGTCTGCCGAGAGTACAACTAATAGCACGTAATTTAGTAGCTTGAGGCGATAATATCCAGGGCTGTTCGAACAAATCAACTGTAAAAATAAAAAGTATCAAACGGGTTTCGAACCAACGATGTCTGTTGTTTATCCTCAGGTTGGTGATGGTCAGAATATCCATACTAGTCATTAAGCGAAGGGATGGTTACTGGGAGCTTTAGTTGTCTATCAAAGGCCAGATGTGTTTCTTGGCTGTGTCGAATCCATATTTGCGAAGGGTTGTTTTGATATTATCTATCCATCTTTTCCTAGGTCTTCCTCTGGCCTTGTATCCGCATATTCTCATGTTATATGTTCTTGTCGGTAGTTGGTTATGTTTCAGTCTCATAAGGTGTCCAAATCGTTTTATTTACTGTTTCTTGATGTATTCTGTGCATGGTCTTACACCGATTCTACTTATGGTTTCGTCATTTCTTATTCTGTCTAGTTTAGTTTCGTTTGCGGCTTTTCTGAGACATATCATCTCACATGTTGTGAGTTTTATCAGCTGGGAAACTGTCAGCACCCATATCTGGCATTGATAGCATATTGATGGCATTCTCATCCACGATGTCCACGATGTCCAAGATTTCCACGATGTTCACGATGTCCAAGATGTCCACGATGTCCAAGATGTCCAAGATGTCCACGATGTCCAAGATGTCCACGATGTCCAAGATGTCCACGATGTCCACGATGTCCAAGATGTCCACGATGTCCAAGATGTCCAAGATGTCCACGATGTCCAAGATGTCCAAGATGTCCAAGATGTCCACGATGTCCAAGATGTCCAAGATGTCCACGATGTCCACGATGTCCACGATGTCCAAGATGTCCAAGATGTCCAAGATGTCCAAGATGTCCACGATGTCCACGATGTCCACGATGTCCAAGATGTCCAAGATGTCCAAGATGTCCAAGATGTCCACGATGTCAACGATGTCCACGATGTGATTGAGCATAAAGTGAACAGCTTAACTACTACGTTCGTGAGATCACCTTTCTAACTCTAGTAGATGATATATTTTAGATAATAAGGATTGATTTTAAGGTTTACCCCCAAAAGATAAAAATTATGCCGTTACCGTTATTTAAGCCATTGTAGTGATGATTGTGAAACCGACGGTCAGAAATAGTTAAAGACACATTTATGACAAACTTTGTATAAATAAATATTTTTTTTCAAAATTGTGAAATTAATTTCCGTGTCTAGAAGAAGCTTATGAATGTACTTCAATTATCTATTTTCTTAAGTGGTATATTTATATACCGTATGTAAGTAATGTTCAAACACCATTTTTATCTTACTGTTAGTTTATTATTTATGGAGCACTGGCAATGTATGTGCTGACTGGAATGATATATTACATCAAACCAATACTTTTTATAGGGATATGAGGTATGGACTGTAAAGGCAAAATTAGTTATGAACCAGCGTTATAGAACATGGTCTTCTATATGAAGCTGCCTGGTCAGTGGTTGGCAAGAAACCGCCTGATTAGCATTGTCTACCGCACTTGTTCAGTGGCATTGGAGCCATTCCTCGACATCTCCGAGAACATGCGCCCTTGAACACCAGTTACTAGTCTGGGTGAATCACGGAGTAATTAGTATTTTTTAAATTTGAAATACAGAATAACCAGTGAATTTGATATATGGACTGTAAACTAAGCAGAGCAATGTGAACAGATGGATACTGTGATGTTTTTTCGAAGCATTATGAGACCATCCTTGGTACCTAATAAAACTAATGTGTAGGTACTTAGAGATGCAGCAATGAAAGAGAAAACTATAGCAAAGATTAGTTAGACTGAAAAGAGAAAATTATAGCAAAGATTAGTTAGACTTTCAACATTTATAGGGAAATTGATGAGAAGAGCAAAGCTTGAGCATTTAGTAACTACCGGAAAGGTAACAGAAGAGAATGAAGACGCCAAAGAGAAATGTTGTTGGATGGGCTATCAACATAGCATGGGAGAACATCATAACTGAACTTTTTAACAACACACAAGACAGACCTATGGAGGAAACATGATCCTCTACTCCAGTTCGGAATTCACTTAATTGACTGATTGGAAATTGTATGCACGACTAGAAATACTGTAATACTTGTTAATGGGTAAGTTATTGAAGTCTATTTTTGGTGAGGGATGGCACCTTTAACCACATACTTGAATCCACCTTGGTTATATAATATATGAATATAACATCAATATATTTTTATATCAATATGAAAAGGAAAATTCGAACTGATCACTGATATAGACAAACTGGACATTTGAAAGAGAGATACCTCATCAGAATTGACGCAACTTTTAAATGTAAAATTATAAAAAAGGAATGCAAGATTCAGGAATCGAAATCACAACTTTGCTAGAACTAAATAATTACTTTCTCACAAACTGACATAATGTTTTTGCCAACCGGTGTTTATATATTTGAACTGTTTTAACTATTTTACATAAATATATTGATTGTGCTATGGCATGACGCTTATAGAACATTGTTGTATTAAAAAAACATCAGTAGTTATTACATATACTATAAATACTTGTTGTTTGCCTTTAAAACTGATGGCTACAAATGATACTGAATAATGGATCAAGATTACAATTCCGTTTCTACTACATTTGCTCTATGATCCACATTACAGTACTTTGCACTACGTTTTCGTACGGAATCTGCTACCCCTACTTTAAAAAAAATCTCTTCAATAGCGGAAATAATTAAATAATCATAATAATCACAACGCTACCGCATATACGAATAAAGTGGAAAGCATATTATCTTAGTACGGAATACCTAATGTTAGGTTGTCATATACGACATATACGGATCAGTTATCCCTAGCTAGACCGTTTACTGAAACATGAGCGCTTCTGATGCATGTGTGATAACATTAGTAGGTTTGATGAAAGGATATTATCTATCTATCTATATACGCATGTGAATGCGTCTGTGGGTTTTACCAATGACCCACTAGATAAACCACCCATACAACAGAAAATCTTAGTAGCGATGACATGACATATTTGGAGACTCTCTTATGGATGCTTTGTAGATTGTCATCTATACAATTTTAGACCCCCTCTGAGTAGAAGACTCCTTCAATAGGCATTGCACTAAGCCGAAAGCTGAAGTCTTCTATGAAAGAAAGCTCAGAAACCCACCAACTGCACATAGGAAGTAAGAACTAATTGCTTGCAATTCCTGGGGTTCTCAAATCAAAATCTATCTATGTTCCTTCAGAGCTGAATATGGTGCATAGGGCAGACACCGGAGCTCTCCAGTTCGAGCGATGTGATGCTACTGTGTGTATTTATTGTATGATGTTGAGACCTATAGTCGCACCCTCTTTGATGGTTGTTTTGTGAAGTCTCTCTTCGTCTTCCTATTTTTCTTTTGCCATCTGGTACCAATTTTAATATCCGCAGTGGCAGTGTGTTTTAATTAATTCTGAGTATATGTACGATATAAGTCCATCCTTTTCTTCTTATTGTTGTAGAAACATATTGCTGTTTGGTGTTTTCTCTTATTTGCATGTTTGACTTGAATTCTTCTCAAACAATATTAATAGTTTTCTAAGATATTTATTTTCAAATAAGTTATATTTATTCTGCAGCGCCTTTGTCATTTTCCAACTTTCGCAACCATATGTCAACACGGATATCACATTGAAGCTGAACAATCGTAGTTTGGTATGCTTACTTATTGTTTTTGATTTTCAGGTGTTTGTTAGGTGGTGGAACGCACTTGATGCCAACGCAATTCTGGTAGAGATCTATTTGGTTGCATCTCCATCCTGTGTCATTTTTCTGCCTAAATAAGAAAAGTTATCAGCTGTCTGAATTTTTTTGGTAAAAAATTGTTATTAAATACTTAAATAAAATTGTTATATATAAAATTGTTAGTATGAAAGGATACTGTAACGCAAATTTAAATATTTTGACCGAAGACTAATGCTGCTGTCTATAATATTTTTAAATACATGCTTTCATATCTCGTGGTAGCTTTTATTTAATGTATTGGAGACTAGACTAGTCCAACTAGTCCATTTACCACAAAGCTACTGGCAAAAATATACGTTAATTTGTGTCTGTCACTTATAATAGCTTGCTATACTTAATAAATCATTCAGTTAAAATATGTGTGAATATTACTCGAAGTCAGACACACACATTAATCTCATCGAAAACAAAACGTCACAAAACAGTGGAAGGTAATAACATAAAATACACTCTCAATGAAAAGTATAACAAGAAGAAAAATTATGATTTTTAAACAATAGTCAATAGCAATCATAAATTCACAGTGACAAGAACAGCAAGCATTCATAATACGTTCGTCCAGATTGAGACGCTACAATTCAGACGTATCCCACAGTGTACTCTCGTACTGGTTTTAAGACAAATCCCAACTACAACTGTTGAAGTGGTAACAAAGAGACAATTACGTACACGATAAAGCCATAGTCTTTATGGCTTTATTAAATATAACATTGATTGTTGTAGATGAAAAGTTATTTCATTTCTAAATAATTTCCTGTATTAGGTGCATTTTTTTCACACTCTTATAATAATCACATCGCCTGTTTTGTTAAAGTGTCGTAGCTAAACTTTTGTCCTTGTAATGTTCTTATTTTTTTCAAGTGTCATTTCTCCTAGAGGAATCGGAGATCATGTATTTCCAACATTATGTACCTTTTTTTACCTCCTCTTTCTTTACTGTTCTAAAAACTGTCGCAAAAAACAACGAAAAACGTACTTTTTTAAAGTAACCCCCCCCCCTCCCTTACCGAAAACATATCTATCACCCTGACAATGTTACTGTTTCATACATTCGTAATTACAAGTTTACTGCTATTTAAACCCATGATGTTGATATATGACAACAAAAATGACAGGATCCGTTAAAAATTAGCATTTTGCTCACTCGTATTCCGACATATGAATCTGTTGACAGGCGTTTCACAAAGGTGAGAAATGTAAAGGAAAAAGCTCTTTTTTAAAGCATTATAATCACTAATACACGTCTGGCAACAACCCAGCTACTAAAACAATTTAGCCTCAAGCACCATTCTTTCATTCTCTCTCCTAAGCTGTCTCACTTAATTGGAAGTGGAAGATCAATTTGCATTAATCATTGGTTGTATTCAGCTGTGCTCTCATTGGGTACAGGAAAGGTGTAATCAAAGGATCAACGTGAAAGAGTATGTAACGATTGGCTAGTCTGATTGACGAGTTGCCAATCGTTTGGCAATGTCCACGTGATTTTTCGGTCAACATCTTGACATATTCATACAAACAATACAACGATAAGTAAAGAGTAAAGTGCTATATAAAGCTGGTATTAGTCCGCAACGTTCAACATGATGATATCGTGCTATATCCAGCAAACAGCTAATCTATTAGCTAAAGCGGGTATGCGAGCCGTAAACAGAATGTACGACAGGCTTTGGCAAATTTTTAGTTCCTTGGTCACATATAGGAATTTTTTTTCAATCAGCCGTATGTCGTTTTGCCACTTAGAACGATGACTTTACACCTATGTCTATGCGTATCAGAAGCACTGGGTTGCATTGCGATGCGCATATCGTTTACTTATTAGTTTTACTAATGCTTATCAGAGACAATATTTTTTTACCATCCTCACGTCCCCGACTGATACTACCTCTTCAAGTCTCATTTAGTTCTGAACAGGTGTTCAGCTTGCAGGATCAAATTATTCTACTTCATCATTTCTTCTTTATCGCTGTTTAGCAACTCTTGCAACTTTCAATATATGCATGTTGATTTTTAAATGTATTGTTTTATTTCTTGTGCATATGCGTTTATGTGTATTTTGTGATTCATCATTCTTCCGTTTCAGTTTGAAACTCCAGCTATCTATCATGATATTGTACTGAAAACAGGTTGTTTAACAGCTTGGTAAAGAAAACTTGTTATTTTTATATTCGGTAAACTTCAGGCCCAATGAATATACGAGTAATCAATTATTAGCAGTAATCGTAATAATCTGAAATCAGAATAGATGACCAGTTCATTTTCTTCTTTGCGAACCCTAGGAACTGCGAGTGATTACCTCTTAATTCATATGTGCAGTGGGGAGCTTCCTCCAAGCTTTCTTTCATATCCAGGAGGCTTCAGCTTTCAGCTTAGTGCAATGCCTATTGAAGGCCAGAATGACCATTAAAACTGGCTTAATTAATGGGTCGGATGTGGTTCGTAGGCCGTATTTTTCCCGATGTAAAGCAGTTAAAATTACTATACCCTATGCACGTTAAACATTGTGTATTTTAACCATATATTACATGTAGTAGTTTTTCTACAACCAAAAAATGTCACTCATAAATATTTGGCCACTATTTTGTTCACAATTGTACCGGATGTTTCACTTTAAAGCCAGATGAACTTCGATGTGTCATTGGAACGTTCAAAATGAGACATGTTTTGTATGATATTCTGCACGCTTTAAAATTTGTAAAAACAAAATTTGCCAAAATATTTGTAAATATAAATATTTTGTGCATTTTTACAAGGTGTATATTTGGCATTTAGTTTCACTTTAGTTGGTTTTCTAAATAATAAATATTCAGCACTGATACTACTTTAGTTTATTTATGCTTTCTATATCTCTAAAAAGTAAGCATGACCTAAAACACACATTACAGATAAAAGGGCACTACACCCATCGAAAAATTAATATACAACATTTTCAAAACAAAATTTATTTTTGCATACCCGAACCTAATACATTAAAAATATTGAGTAAAATAATTTTTATCAAGGAAAATATTAAATGAAGTAACAGATGACTAACTATAACTTTTCTACATTACACACATTGAACAGCGGTTACTTTAATTATAATTTCTAAGCAATGCTTTCATCAAACAGCTTGTACTTCAAATATAACTTCTCTACAATTTATGTATCCCACAGCGTGTACTTTAAATATAATCTCTCTATATTACGTACATCAAATATCATGTACTTTAACTATAACTACTCTATACTACATATATCAAACAGCTTGTACTTTAACTTCTTTATACTACGTACATCAAATAGTATATATTTTAACTATAGAGTCTCTACAATAAGCGTGGTACTCAATTTTAGCAACACTACACAATGTACAGTGAATTATCTGTATATTAAATAAAGTTACGTTATACCATGAGGAGATAGTGTACCTGTACTTTAGGTAAAGATACCTTATACAATGAGGAGATAGTGTACCTGTACTTTAGGTAAAGATACCTTATACAATGAGGAGATAGTGTACCTGTACTTTAGGTAAAGATACCTTATACCATGAGGAGATAGTGCACCTGTACTTCAGGTTCCTCCGCTATCTATTTGCTATCTCTCCTGTTCTCTCCTCCCTATCATATGTAAGATTCGTTATACTGTTCTTTCGTTTGTCCTGACGATGGCTTTTTAATCGAAGCGTCGTCTGTCTCTGTATCTCGTTGTTATGTTATTTATTTTGGCAACACATCTATCTATTTATGTTTATCTTGATATTTGCCCTGTGTTACTCCAGCCACCTACTTCCTGTTTATGGTTTTTAACCCTACGCTGGAAAATTTATTCCTTGCTATACCATGAGGAGATAGTGTACCTGTACTTCAGGTAAAGCTACGTTATACCATGAGGAGATAGTGTACCTGTACTTCTGGTAAAGCTACGTTATACGATGAGATACCAACGTGGGTCGTGTCAACTGAGCGGATCTGGTTCAAATCCCATTTTCCACCGTTGTGTTTATGCTACCGACAGTTGTATGTACTTTAACTGATGCCACGATGAATATCTTCTAAGTGACTTATCCATCGCAGAACGATGTCCTCACTGTCATTCTGTATGCCTACCGGTTCTGATAGCATTATCCAGCCACTTCCAGTCATTTATACAAACGGTTTTTCATATCCTGCGAGTATCCTATTATTGTTCTGACTCTTGCACTATTTCCCGGAATCTTCCTTTTCATGATTAAGTTTTTTCTAAACAATGTGTTTTTTACATGTCCAAAATATTTTTCTTTAAGCTGTTTTACCAATCTTCTACGTTCAAGTTTTTCCTGGCGTCTGAGTTGTATCGTCTTTCTGTCCATGTATTCTTAGAACCATTCTAAAGCATTCCATTTGAAATATTACACTAAGATCAGTTAATAGCGTGTACGTTGCGTAAAGACAAGTTACATCATGGAGAGTTCATAGCCTAATAGTTATAGATATGACTTCAGCAACAATAAAACACAAAAAGTGTGGGGGGGGGGGGAAATAGTTGTTACATTAAAAAAAAACACTTTGCAATTGCCTCTTTTTTCATTCGATGTTATATCACCTTTTGACAGGAAACCGTTTAGAGGAAAAGGGGGGGGGGTGTACCCAACTTTTGGCTAAGTTCCTAGTGCTAAGATGCATGTTCTGTTCTAATTTTCTAAGGACTTGAGGGATAGAATGAACAACCCCCTTTTTCCGGGGCTGTAGTTCAACTCTCGTTATCTACCAGTTTGAATAGTCTCTGTTTCAACTAAAGCTACGTTACTATAGGAGAAGTGGAACGCGTGGCCGTATGGCTAGAACACCGGTCTCAGAAGCATGAGGTCCTGGGTTCAATTCATAGTTTGGATAAGAATGTTTCCTCCTTCGGAGATGCAATAAAAAAAAGTCTTCCTGTACACGTCGCGGCGACAGCTGTGGCAAAGCGGCCTTTATTTCCACATCCAAAAAGCCTCCCTGCATTCCTTTTACCAAGAACACACGCAGTAATGTCAGTTTTAAAGTGTACTATGGTAGGACAGTAGGAAGAACTTTTGCTCAAATGGGAGGGGGAAGAAGCGTTCTACTTCTTGATTAGAAACTGGCTTCACAGCACGCGGGACATTCCCATAAGTGAAAACTTCATTCTGGGATACCCGTTTCTGGATAAATCAGTATATTTAGTTATTTTTATGTACATAAATCAATATATTTAGTTTATTTTATCAACATAAATCAGTATATTTAGTTAATTTTATCAACATAAGTCAGTATATCTATTTAGTTTTATTGTAAAGACACTGGATGTTAATCGTTGTTCTGTGAAGCTATATGTAATATTTTGTTTTTATAAAGGGTTTTAAACACCTCAACAACCCTCCCCTCCAAAATCTACGGTTTTGACACTATGAACAATTAATAGGCCGTACTTGGAAGAGCCACGCTAAACGGTAGTCAGTAAACATCCTGTGACAGTTTCACACTAAGGAAACGAATGATACGATACGCTGTTAGCTATAAACAACTTGGAAACTATAGAGTGCGTTCAGTAACTTCCTGCAATATTCAATTAGAACAAATTCTAGATTTGTATAGCAAACATGCTACGTTATATCAACTTGCTGTCTACAATAAACATAGCTGCGCTTTCTTCGTCTGCCATTACGTCATTTAGGGAACATTGCACTTCTCTTACAGCGCATTCTGTCTTTCAATGTTACCAATATTTCAGTTTCAGATGAAAAACATTGCTATTGATTTAATTTTCTTCGATCTTCAGATCTTAAAGGATGTCTACAATGTTTTTCTTCTTTCCTCAAGAAATATTCACGTAAAAAATTCGTTCCTAATTCTAAAAATGTGTATTTAACACTTTCTATTGATGGATTCGAGGTTTTAAATGTTAAAATGATTCAATGTGATACATTGAACACGACAGATGCATGTCACTAGAAGTTTTTATTGAATTTGTGGATTTATATGTTTGTTGTGTTAATTTTATAACTCACATGGTGCTTTCGGAGAAGACTTCCGGTCAATGGTGGGAGATGGCGGTTTGTCATCTCTGCTTTCCGAAAAGGAAGCAAAGTTTCTGTGTTTCAGCGTTTTTTCTAGATGGAATATGTGATTTCTTTTCTGAATGGGATAAATTAGAACATGGCTTAACTATTTAGAGTCACTGAAACGATACTGTGACTAGATTAGCGACCCGACAGTGTAGAAACTGGTACTAAGTAATATTGCTAGTAGGAAACAATGAAGAGTTCTCAGGAGATGTCTGTAAATACCAAATATAAACAAACCATCAAATGCGACACAATCAACATTTGTGAAATAAGAACGACACCGCAGGAGTGGAATACAGCGGTGATTGTTCCCATCTGAACGAAAAATGGCAGTAAGAGGGACAGCATTAAGTATAGAGGCATACCACTCTTAAGCCACACAGGAAAATGTTTTAGCAAGATACTAGAGAAGAGTATGCGCACATATATAGAACCACAGCTCAACAACACACAACTGGGCTTTCGAAAAAAATAAAAGCTGTACAGATTTCTTCGCCCTCAAACAACTTGCAGAAAGAGCGACGGAACATAACTAAGATTTATATATGGCTTTCATTGACCAAGAGAAAGATTTTGACAGAGTGGATAGAGCACAACTATGGATAACATTTCAGACATATGGAGTTCCACAATATCTGATAAACTTTGTCAGAGTATATACGCCAATAGTCAATGTGCAGTAAGAACAAACACAGGCAAATCCGATCATTTTCAAATCCACCACTCGAGATTGCGACAGGGATATGTACTATCTACATATTTTTTAGTACTCTATAGTCAGAACAACATTCTGTTACACGATACATCTACGTACTTATGAGTACTCTATATTCAGAACAACATTCTGTTATATACACGATACTTCTACGTACTTATGAGTACTCTATAATATCTTGCCGTACGTAGTTACTTGAAATGTATGCATGCAAGTTAGTTATTACGATATCGTCAAGGATATAACGAGAAACACATATTACAAGCTCAGTCGCGACAAATTTGAGAAGCGAATATAAAAACAGGCATTTGTAAATGTGGTTCTATTAGTTTAAAGCACATTATATCAAGCTCAAACGATTTCTTTGAGCAATTTTCAATAGGTCTGGGCTGACGTTGCCGTCATCAATGATTTGTTGTTTCAGATATTCTAAGCCGGTTGTTTTCTGCGAATAAACACTTGGTTTCAAATACTCAGACAACAAAATAGAATGATTGAAGTCTGTAATTGACGCATGCATAAAATTATGGCAGTGAGCGCGTTGAAAATAATAAAACTGATTTTTTGAGACAGTGTTTGTGTGTGTATGTGCAGTGTGTTGTGTGTGTGGGGTGTGTTTGTAGCACTTGGTGACTGATTGTCAATTTCCTCTCTCTTATAGATCTTGGGATTATAGAGCTTTCAACAACAATAGTCATTACTGAAACGTGTAAACAATAAACAATAAATGGAAACATAACATATGTATATATAGAACACAAAGGCAAATTAAAATACGATATATAGTTCTGCACTGAACGCATAAATGAGTTAAGTGTTCCTAGTAATAAATGCGACACGTGGGGAAAGTCAACAAGTAAGGTACAAACTAATGGAAAAAGGAATAGAAATGTAATAAGTGATTTTTTAAAAATAATTTTGATTATGTCATTACAACATCCAGTTGTAATCCAACATTCAGTTACAACATCCAATCAATGCTCATAAGAAATATATGGCAATGACATTCACAAGGAGATGGTTCCTATTTACGTTGAAAACTGTTTTATCGCATAAGGAGATGTTTAAATGTGTAAATCAGTTTTTACAAGATCGTATATCATTTACTAATGAGGAACGACCTGGTCCTCCTGTCGAAATTGCGGCAGAAGTAAATGCGCAGCGGGTGGAGTAAATGATTTTGTCTGACATACGAATTGCATCAGGTTATGCGGATGATTAAGCCTGCAGCATAGTGCATGCTTAGATGATATTTCACAGATATGTAGAAGATACAGTTCTCTTTGCAGTGTGCGAACAAGAACTTCAAGCCATGTTAGACACGGTAGTACAAGAAATTGAAAACAAATGCCTCAGTCTAAACAAGAAGAAAGCAGAAGTAATGGTTGTTTTAAAGAAATACACGCCCCCAAAGTACAGTATTACTATCAATGATGCAAAATTAAATCAAGCGGATAAAGTCAAGTATCTTTGAACCATTTTAACATCAGATGGCAGGTGCTCCATTGAGATCAAGAACTGGATAGCACAGGTTAAATCAACATTTAAAAAAAATTAGAAATATTCTATGCAATGAAGTAATATCAATGCATACACGAGTTCGAGTGCTAGGATGTTATATTGAGCTAATTATTCTTTATGGAAGTGAAGTATGGACAGTAAACAAAAGTGTCAAAGATAAGCTGGAGGCAACTGAGATTTGGCTTTTAAGAAGAATTATGAAAATTCCATGGTAAGCCAAGAAAACTAATGTTAAAGTTTTCAGAGATGCTGGGGTAAAGCGACAAATTATAGCGAATAATATAAACAAACATTCACGATTTTTAGGGCATGTGATGAGAAAAGTAAAACTTGAACATCTAGTAGCCACTGGAAAGATAAAGGGAAGAAGAGACAGAGGAAGACAAAGAGGTATATTTCTGGATTGGTTGTCACTGTGGCATAAAAGGAAGTCACCAAATTAACTTACTAACAACACAAGAGCCAGAGAGTTGTGGAGAAGTATGATCGCCTACGCCACTCGGCATGACACTTGATTGATTGATAATGCATGACCAGTGGAAATTACGAAAATTGTGCTCACAATGAGTATTCAGAGAATCGAGTACCGAAAAAAAAATGATCCAAGTGGGAATGTTCTTGCATGATCTTGATCGATATGTCGATGAATGAAAACTATTCTGGAGTTTATTGCCACTGGGGATAAATCATGAGTGTATCACTATCCACAAGAATCAAAACATGCTCGATGACATGAAAGTATCAATTGTTCTTCACCTTCTGCCAAGAAATTTAAAGGTGCGCTTTTATCAGGATAGGTTATGCTTATAGTATTCTGGACTCCACAATCAGTGACGTTAACTAAATTCGAGAAGAAATCGAACCGTGCAACACACGATCGTACTGTACATTTCTATTTATGATTCGGACTGCAGTGCAAAGAAAATGTTCATTCCTGCTGGCTATAGGAATACTGTTCCAACGTGACAATGCCATAAAACATATGGCGCCTAACCCAAGAAAGAATTTTCCAAATGAGATTGCAATTACTAGAACACCCACCTTACAGCTCTGACATACGCCAGAGCGATGTGTACCTATTTGGTCCACTCAAAATCAACATTGGTGGAAAAAGTTTCGAAGATGACATTAAACATATAGTGTAAATACGATTGAAAATGCAGACGAATGAAGACAGGACACATACCAGAGCAATGATTATACAGCTATCTCCCGCCACATGCAAAACAATCAAGGACATAACAAACATTAAGAGCGACGGCATCATTCCTCTTTAGAATGTGTATGGGAAGGTGCTAGAAAGAAAGGATCATTGCATGACATGTAGCAGTCAACCTAAAAAATACGGGCTTACTCCACGACACTTTCGGAGCATTCAGACTGAAGAGACACTACCACTAATGCAGCTATTCTGGCGAACGATAATTGCCAGTGCTCTCTGTTAAAAGAGGAAGACATGGTTGCTGCTATAGATCTGGAAGATGTAAATAACGGAGTCAGTTTCAGCGATCTTGTCCAGTTGTTAACTAACCTCAGCGTTAACATTTGCATCATTCATGGATAGCAATGGTGCTTATGTCTAGATCGGTAGCTTTGACGTTGGGATCATGGACATCGGAGATAGAACTATAGCAGCGGGATTGCCACAAGGATCTCTACTGTCACTGTGCTTTTTAACGTCTACACTTAGAACATTGTACAGATACAAGCACCTTGGTCAGGTTAAGAGTCTTCACTTATGCTGGTGACCTCTTAGTGTACACACTTGACATGAATAAATATGACATCATTGAGGATGTGCAGAATATATTAGAACAGCCTTCGCTCTGGTGCACGAGGTACAACTCAGTCATCTATCTCTCCAACACAGAGATCGTCTAGTTTGTGTTGAACAACAAGATTGATATAGACAAACTGCAAGCTGCCACCTGCTTGGACATCTACATCGACAGGGAACAAGCATACTATGAAATACTCAGTTATCACGTTCGATAGAAGCCTTTCTTTTGAGAATCATAATGAAAATTTCATTCATGAAGCTAAGAAGGGTATCGGTGCAGACAAAATCATGGAATCCGCAGAGATGCAACGCAGACACACTTTTTGTTGATGCCAACTAGAGCGAGTTCAAACTGAGACCATGAAGACAGTTCTAGGATGTACCAGAGATACACCAATCGCTACCATGAGGTTTCATCTATACCTACCTAGCATCAATGCAAGAAATCGAGCAGGGCAGGTGAATTAATACTTTGAAGTTGCCAACAATGACAATTACTCGTTATACCAACTTCTAGCTAACACAAAAAGAAGAAGAATCAAACAAGGAAAGTCTTGGATGACAGAAGCAGAAGATAACCAACTCAGACAATCTCAGCTGAAAGAGTCAGGAAGAGTCTGTGAATAGAGGGAAGTAAATAAAGAGAAACGGCAGTTGACGATTGTTGTAATACAACTAGGAAGAGAGTTGTGATTAGGCTGCAAATAGTATATAAAGAATGATACCAGAACTCAGAATAGTACACAAATCTACAAGATATAATTACTTACACGGATGACTCAGCAGTAAGATATAAACGGATGCGGATGGGACTTCGTCGCCTTCCAAAACAGCTACATGGTGGTGAAAAAATATTACTGCCTATCCCACCACAATATCAAGAATGAGAATGGAGATATATGCAGTTACAGCAGTTCAGATGTGGCTGAAGATGCAACGACCAACAGCTACAGTGATTCCATAGACTCCCAGAGTATGCTGTCCAAGATAGATAAATTTATGATAAGAAAAGAGTAGGACGCTCTTCTGTACAACGCGCAGAGTATCATGCGGAAGTTAGGGGTATCGACAGAGCTGACACATTGGCCTTTAAGACTGTAGCGGATGGTAAAGTGATAACAAGAGACAGAGCTTAATTATTTAGAGCGGTCATGGAAAGACACAAAATAACGAACAGGATGCTGAAAAAGACAATGCACATATTCAGAGAATGATATAAATGGGAGTGACCAGGGAGAAGAGAGAACGTGCGTCCTCACTGGAAAGACCAGAAGAACCTACAAACAACTGACTGTGACACTGAGCTTATACACATTCAGATGGCTGATGGTTAAGTTAAATGTATCTCTTAATGTGAGGTATGCTCCTTTTAACCCAGGGCGATAGTTCAATTTGGTTATATCAAAGCTCCATAACGATCATAAAATAGCGGAGGTCACAATCTGGTAATCCAACCACCACGACCTCCATTATACCTTTTTATTGGTTGACGGAATGGTAAGCAGAGCTTCTATAGGAATGTACCTTGCGCAGTGATGCTGTTCATAATCAAAAATGAAAGAAAATGAGGGCGTACATTTTTTGCCCCAGGTATGCCACACTGATAAATCGATAGGATAATTTCACCAAGGTTGGTGAAAATTATGTGGAGAAATAATGAAACAATGTTAGCATACATTTATATTCTTAATGTTCACATTTGTTAGTTTTTGTCTAAGAATTTGATACATTGACTTCCCAACACAAGGACAGACGATATTTAGGCAAAAAGAGCCTTCATCAGAACTATAATCCACTAGATCAGTGTTTCCCAACGTGGGGCGCACGGCCCACAGGGGGACAATGTGATTGTTTAGAGGGGGGGGGAGAGGCAATTTAGAAAAAAATTGTAGGGAACAATTCAATTTTTGAATATTAAAAATTATGTATATAATACATAGGGGGAGGGACATCAGTATTCTAGACAGACTTTAGTGGGGCATGGTAAAAAAAAGGTTTGGAAACACTGCTTTAGATGAAACGTTACCTGTCCTTGTGCTCCGACGTTAGTATGGCTTGCTTACTATCGATGAAACTTTATTTTACCTATTTCCTTTCATACTCACGTTTGCGATTTCTTATTGCTACAGCTATATTGCGTTCTTTGCACATTCACGTTTGTGATTTATTACTGTAACAGTTATATTGGGTTGGTGGGCACGGCCGGCCCTAACAATTGAGGGGCCCAATGAGAAACGGATTGCGCGGGGCCCAGTCTGGGTAGGGAAGAGGATAATAAAATAAATTCTAAAATGAAGTTATGGCCCTATGAAGTGCGGGGCCCACTGCGGCCGCATAGGTTGCAATGGCCTAAGACCGGCCTTGTTGATTTGTCTCTCCAGATGTGTGAAGACATCACTTCGCGTGTCAGTACTCAGACTACCACAAACATTAATTTACCTCTCAATACGGAATCATATCAATAAATGACAACACACTTAACAATATACTAATCAATAAATGAGAACATACTTAACAAATCAACAAAGCAATGATCGATATATCTCATCGCAAAGAAGACTAAAGAAGTATCGTGACTAGACTACTGAGAAATATTCAACAATTTTATCTACAACAGAACTCTAAATTGCGTGTGTCACAACAAATTTAATCTGAAGATTGCACAGCTGTGTTATTGTATCTTTCTTTCACACGCAGTCAAAACAATCATCTTGAACTTAAGGAACTCTGTAAATCTTCCCGACAAGAATAGTGACAGAAGATAACCAACTTGCAGCGTAAGTATAACAGTGACATGTCTCCAGTAAAGACCTGTGTACAGAAAGTAAACATGACCTGAAAGGCTGATTTTTTATTATTTCCGTGATTCCATTTGTCGACCGTGGATTTTTTTTCGGCTTGCGACTCTAAGTATATAAATAGTTACCAGCGAAATGCAAAACAATCAAATACATAACGATTGAAGACTTATTTCCTTTTCGTACAGAAGTCTGCCAACGGTCTAGATAAAACCTTACTGCTTGACATATAGAACAAGAGGGAAATCTCATACTCTCTCTGAGTCTTCAGTCATCATAAATCATAGTACACTCGTGTTGTTCTAGAACTCTAGAACTAGAGCAAAGAATAGCAAATTTTGTGATTTTCTATGCATATTCTTCTTCATCGTTCTTCAGTCAGATATCAGGTTACAGCACCAATAGCTTCAATGAATTGTGTGATTCGTTTCAGGTCATCCATGGAACCCTTCTATGCATATAATAAGATACATTTAAAGAGGTTAGGAGGAAATTGACTGTCTCACCAGTGAAGTATAAGTGATAAAAAATCCATACTCTTTGAAAGTCGCATGCACACATGTACATTTATCACAGCCGCGCTATAAACTATGACACAGTGCATTCCAATAGCCGGACTGCACCCTGTAAGCAAGAAGAAGGTTGAGAACGAACGTAGAAGATCATCATCACAGTTAAACACTTGTCTAATAAGTAGGATATATCTGAGCTAGAGGAAACCATCATCTTTTCTGTGTGCCACTAGATGAATATCTGTGACGTAGTGTCTCCAATGTGTGAGGACTTAACATGACAGCAGTGCCAAACCCTTACACGTTCTATGAGTAACGCAAAATAAGGTAAACAGGTTACTAAAACACTTACCTAGCCTATTAATAAAAAATTTCCTCGTTTTTATTGCAGTTGTCTCTTCGATGGGTGCCCACACATATATAGTTATTTGTATATGCATTTCGTTTTACATGGTTCTATGTATCCACACAATTACTTTGGGCCACACATTTGTATGTATACATATGCAGTTGTTATAGCATTATCTTTATGTGAACGAACGTTTATATTTACATTAATATATGTATATGTTTCTATGCGTATGAATGTTCATGTTATTATTTATGCGAGAAAGTGTTTATGTGCATGAATGTTCATATTTATGTATACATATATATATGTATATTTATGTGAGCGCTTTTTTATGTTAATGCACGTATCTCCATTCTGTGTCAATGTGTATACCTATTCTGGTGTGAGCCCTTTCCTGTGTGTGGATACATTTACATGCCTGTGCATTTTGTGTGGGTATCCTTCACACATCTGTGTCCATCTTGTTATGTGTTTATTTCTTGACTCTTGGTGTGTGTTTACATTTCTATGTATGTTTAGGTTTGGTTTTATATATATGTTTATGTCTATATTTGGTTTCACATTGATTCCATGCGTTTTCAAATGTTGATTCTTCGTCTATCCTTCCTTCTCCAAACCCACTCACCCCACCACCACACAACCTCATCATTACTCATCTATCATTGTCATATGCCATTCTTGTTGGCGTAGGTGACCATAGTTCTCTGTTCACAGTATTGTTATCAGGATCGTTGTTTCCAAGCCTTGCTAGGTTGTCACATTAATATTTTCTCACGTCCCCATCTGTCTCTGTTCCCTTCAGTCGTGCCTGTTGTGACTATGTTCTTAAAACCTGCCTGTCTGATAGAGTGACAAAAGGGGTATTTTTCTTATCTTTTTCTTTTATTATTCTTGCACTCATCTATAGTGTCTCTAATTTCCCACTTTCGGTTTGTTTATAATGAATGCACGCATTTTCACTTTTACTTGATGCGTTGCCATCCCTGCGCTATTATGGAGACGGGGGCTTGATGAAATATAGACATCTATTTTGTTTTTTTATTTTGTCTTTTTCTGTTGTTAGTCTCTTGAAAAAGGTTCAATTTGAGCCGATACGTTGAGAATTGTCCTGTTTAGTTTTATTGTATGTTTTTTTTAAAATATATTTTTATTAATAGGCTAGGTAAGTGTTTTAGTAACCTGTTTACCTTATTTTGCGTTACTATTTGTTCATTAGGTTACTGCGGCACCATCCACTTTGTCGGACACCCTCTGACCATTTGGTTATTTATACACGTTCTATGAGTCACCATTAATCATAGAATACGCATTATAAACTACTGAGCGTGTGCAAATCGAGCCCTGGCACGTTTTATGAGCACTAGTAATCCTAGGATACGCATTATATACTACTGAGTGTGGGCAAGTCACCGTGCACTGATTTACATTGTCGTGATACTACGTTATATAAATTTTAAGTATTTAATGTGGATCTGTGTGTACTAGGTGAACAGCGACTCTATAGACATCTTATTTAGCAATCATATGATATCTTTGCCTCTGTGCCATTAGAATCGTGGACTTCTAGTTAAGTGCAAAAAGACTAGGCACTGTCATATTTCCAGGCATGCCGTAGAAGACGATTACGGAATAGAGTTGGTTGACAACCGGTGACATGTGAAACAATTATTGTCATTACATGTCTTGTCTCATATTCTTACTATTGTCTTGTGTTTTGCATATTCATTCGCTGTCTAGAGGGTTAGTACGGGAGTGCCTTAGGCTAATGGAGTGAAAATCTACAGAAAGACCGGACTTTTCCTTTTCCGTTCAAAAATTTCTGTTTAAATAATTAATTACGTATTTGTTTCTGTTTTCTCTTTGTATTCGCGTTCTTCAAAAAGGTCGATGTTGGATCGCAAAGTCGAAATAGCCAATGTTCCTTTGTTTATTGTTAGTTTAAAAAAAATATGTGATAGAATATTCAGAAGTACAATCACTTCAGTAGTTGAGCTGATAAACGGTACTTAAGATAGAAAGTCAGTATTTGAGCTGATAAACGGTACTTAAAATAGAAAGTCAGTATTTGAGCTGATACACAGTACTTAAAATAGAAAGTCAGTATTTGAGCTGATAAACGGTACATAAGATAGAAAGTCAGTATTTGAGCTGATACACAGTACTTAAAATAGAAAGTCAGTATTTGAGCTGATACACAGTACTTAAAATAGAAAGTCAGTATTTGAGCTGATAAACGGTACTTAAAATAGAAAGTCAGTATTTGAGCTGATACACAGTACTTAAAATAGAAAGTCAGTATTTGAGCTGATAAACGGTACTTAAAATAGAAAGTCAGTATTTGAGCTGATACACAGTACTTAAAATAGAATGTTGTGGAGATCAATGATCGCCAATAACACTTGGCACGAGTCATGATGATGATCAAAACCTTTCGAAATTAACCACAGAAATAATGTAGCATCCAAACGTTTTAATTGATTATTTCTTACAACTTTCTTACAGCCCAGTCATCATAGATCAGCCACGTTAACTACACGTACTTTATAAGGTAATACTACGTGAAATGTCACAACAATTGTACTTACGTAAACACATGTTTTTAGAACGTCGCACTTAGACACGACGGATTATCACTAAAACTAGGGGGTTAAAACCTGTGTTTTACGTAACTACACGTACTTTGTGAATTTAAGAATTGCAGAATAAACACAAACACCATTACTGTACTACATAATATTTATTGTATACAGGTCTTAGTGCAACGTCACTGTGAGAGGCCGCTTCGACTATTGTTATGCTTTTAATTTGTCATTTAGTTGTACTTTGTTTCGCCAACCAATGAAGAACACAGAAATAGTTGGTTTGGCCTTACACAGTGATGTACAATGTGATAGCACTAATAGTGTTATACCTAAGGGCACCCTGTACAAGCAAGTCTAAGTGTACATTATTATTTTCGTCCGGTTAATCAACGTGTCATTACTGAACATTTGATCCAGCAATCAATGGCAATACACCAAGCGGACGTGGACAATATAGTCTACATATGTCAAGTAGTCTAGCAGATTAGGAGCGTTTGTCGATGTGTGATTGGGCCTTATCTACTATTATTGAACATTCACACGCGCATCTGTGTTGTCGGAGCCCAAATAAGAGAGCAGAAAATCAACATTGTGATCTACCATGCACAAGACGTGATTAAGTCGCGCAACAGGCGACTAAGGAGGCTTTGGGGTGAAGCTAGCTATCTAACCCTAGAAATCAAAGCTACCCAAAAGTCACGCGGAATTTGAATGTTCCAGGTCAGAATGCGCAGATATCGCAATAAAAATGTAGACTTTGACATATGGAATTTGTTTGATTACATCCTGCTTATCAACAGGGGTCTGATAATGAACGCGACATGCAGCCGTTGAAAAGGCACAGTTGTAATTTACAAAATATGACTCACGCTGTTGTCATTTACAAGTTATTAGTTAAATTATTGCAATTTACAAATTATGACTAAAACTGTTGTCATTTACAAAACATGAGTCAAACTGTTGTAATTTACAAATCACAAATAAAACTATTGTAATTTACAAATCATGAGTAAAAATGAGTAGTCATTTACAAATCATGATTAACTCTGTTGTAATTTACAAATCATGAGTCAAACTATTGTACGTCATTTGTTGCGAATGAAAATAAGTTAGTCATTCCTCAAGATGAACAAATGTAAGTAGAAGTGTTACCAAAATAAGACATAAAACAACCTAACAACGAGATACAGAGATAAGACATAAAGCAACCTAACAACGAGATACAGAGATAAGACATGAAACAACCTAACAACGAGATACAGAAACATCTTGTTGTTAGGTTGTTTTATGTCTTATTTTGGTAACACCTCAACTTATTTTTGTTCATCTTGATATATGCCCTGTGTTACTCCAGCCACTTACTTTCTTTTTAGGATTGTTACCCTACTCCGGAACATTTATCCCTTAGTCATTCCTCATGTTCTTAATTAAATGGTAGTACTATTAAACAACACAAGGGTCTCGGTAGCTCAGTGACCTCCCAGTCTGTTGATCCTATTTTCAATTCCCAGTTCAACTGTCCATTCTTAAGATTACCGACTGCTCCTATGTCAATCCAGCCTATGAAAATAGGTATCAGGTCTCCCTGGAAAGTAAAAGCATTTAAGGTGATGATGACCACATCATCTGTTGGCAGATAAAAATACACCGTGTTACCCAAACACCATAAAGACGTGAAAAATTAGCTTTGCTATCAAACATAGACTTGAATTTCCCACGCTTTAATGTTTTCTTGTGACCATTGACCAATATGTTAAGAGTAGTTGCCTGTGTAATGGACTATACATTTATGAGGGCAAATATTCATCCAACTGACGACTGTTAGTCACAAACAAATAAACACATTAATCATCTATTGAGACAGAAATATCAACAACACAAAATATCGAAGCTACACAATCACTATAGAGGGATACAACAAACAGGGTAGTGGATGGGATTCCTGATATTCAAACATGCGTGTGAGAAATTGAACATAAACAATACTGTTTATTGTGTGAAGATAACCAAAAAAACGATATAAGTGTTGTCAATAGCTATAGACACAATTTATACCAACGAGGCTACTCTGCAACTAGAAAGCTTTCATCAGGATGAAAGACAGAAAATAACAAACTTTACATGAAATCACATAAAAAAGTGTGAGAAACAGCAAACTTTACAGAGACACAAACTCAGTCTAATATATATATATATATATATATATATATATATATATATATATATATATATATATATATATATATATATATATATATATATATATATATATATACATACTTTAACTATTGATTACTGTCACAGCAACCTACGGAGTAAAGTGCCTAGACATTCAGAATGAATACATTGAACAATGGTGTAACTAAGACGATGAACCAAAGACATCGAACAATGTATGCACATGTCTTTGGCCGATGCATGCCTGCTTACCCGGGACAGGGGGGTGTACAGAATATCAACGATGAAGATAATGTTTTGGAAAGAATATGTCAAGTTATATATATATATATATATATATTATCATCATCATGTGCCATGTCGGCTGGCGTAGGCGATCATGGCTCTCCACAGCTCTCTGTCCACAGTATTATGTATCAAGGTCGTTGTTTCCTTGCCGTGTCAAGTTGTCAAACTGTCAAATATTTTCTCACGTCGTTGCCCTCTGTCTCTGTTGCCTTCAATTTTGCCTGTTGTGACTATGTTCTCCAAACCTGTCTGTCTCATGAAGTGGCCAAAAAAAGAAGATTGCCTTTTTCTTATATTGTTGATTAAGGTCCGTTTCACATTTGACTCTTTCAACACCTCTACGTTAGTTTTTCTGTCAGTCCATGGTATTCTCAGCTTTCTTCTGTAAAACTACATCTCCGTTGCCTCTAATTTCCCACTTTCCAGTATGTTTATTGTCCAAGACTCGTACCTATATGTTAGTATAGTGGTTATATAGCACTGCAGAACTCTCATATAACTATTTATAACACTTCTACCAATTTTCTTTTACCTCCATATTTGTCATGTGTTACGCCTACCCTCGCATTTCTAGCTTGTTTGGTTGTTTTCCGACTGGAGATTTATCTAGCTAATTAGTGTAGATATTAGCAAGCTTGTACAATAATACAAATTACATAATTTATCAAGCAAGTAAAGCGCATAACTTGCACTGCTACAGTTGCACGTTTCATCGATTTCATTCATTGCTGATGTTTCATACGCAACAGATCATATCTATTCCTTGAGGGGCAACGTTTCTTCCTAATTCAATCACAATGTATTGTTTTTCTTGTATGAATATTTGATACTGTCATTAATTATTCAGTTGTATATATAAGACATCAAGTATGCTTAACTTTCAATTTCTATCTGGAATTCAAACCTGGACAATATGGATCAACGAGTTGCGAACACATCTCATCTGACTTAGTATGGTCTATAACACACACTCGTGTGCTGATGGGAGCGAAAAGGTGAACAAAAATAGCAACACTTTATCTTCAATGCATATAGTTAGCAGTGACTAAGGAGGTTATGGGGTGGAGTTGGCTTTCCCGCCCTATATATGGTCAAAGTGACCCAGAATACATGCTGAGGCTAAAATGCGCAGATATTGTAGCAAAGTTGTAAACAGTGACACAATGCATTCTATTCTCCGGACTGCATCCTGTTAATATGCAGGAGTTTGAGAACGAACACAGAAAAAGATCTACACCCCATACTCATTTATCTATTGAACTTGAACTCCTTGTGAAGCGCGAAATTTCCACAAACATCTTTTATTTTTTTCTGTCTTTAGTCTTTTCATATTTTCTCCCATGTCCTAGCTAACCCTTTAGTCTTTTCATATTTTCTCCCATGTCCTAGCTAACCCTTTAGTCTTTTCATATTTTCTCCCATGTCCTAGCTAACCCTTTAGTCTTTTCATATTTTCTCCCATGTCCTAGCTAACCCTTTAGTCTTTTCATATTTTCTCCCATGTCCTAGCTAACCCTTTAGTCTTTTCATATTTTCTCCCATGTCCTAGCTAACCCTTTAGTCTTTTCATATTTTCTCCCATGTCCTAGCTAACACTTGTAAATTTGATTGTGGCTTATCTAGGTGTTTATCGGTCTTTCTCTAGTCGCTTTTTTTTTTCAAGGCGCATTTTGAAACAACCATTTAAATCATCAAATTGCGTCTCGGCATGGAATGTTGCCTGCAATTGACCTCCAACATTTGTTTTTATTTTGGTGTTTTACTCTGATAGACTGTATCCAGCGCAGGATTTACGTATAAGCTAAACTTGCTATAGCTTAAGGCCCCCACTTTCTTGGGAGCCCCCCCCAAAAAATCATATTTGGCACTGACA